>JAZGTI010015509.1:0-13367 GCA_036877585.1 Botia kubotai
TCTGTCAGTTTAGGTGGACGGCCATGTCTTGGTAGGTTTGCAGTTGTGGCATACTTGTTCCATTTTTGGATGATGGATTGAACAGTGCTCCTTGATGTTCAAGGCTTGGGATATTTTTTTATAACCCAACCCTGTTTTAAACTTCTCCACAACTTTATCCCTGACCTGTCTGATGAGTTCCTTGGTCTTCGTGATGCCGTTTGTTCACTAGTGTACTCTAACATATCACTGAGGCCTTTACAGAACAGGTGTATTTATACTGAGACTAAATTACACACAAGTGGACTCTGTTAACTAATTAGGTGACTTCTGAAGGCAATTGATTGCACTGGATTTTATTTAGGGGTATCAGAGTACAGGGGGCTGAATACAAATGCACGCCACACTTTTCAGATTTTTATTTGCTTAAAATTTTGAAAACCATATTTCATTTTCGTTCCACTTGTGCTACTTTGTGTTGGCCTATTACATAAAATACATTTAAGTTTGTGGTTGTAAGGTGACAAAATGTGGAAAAGTTCAAGGGGTATGAATACTTTTGCAAGGCACTGTATATGCATGAACAATTACAATGTTGGTTGTTGCTAACACAAAACTATTATGATTTGAGATGCCTTGAAACGTATCTTACAACACTGGCTATATTAATGGAGCTTTTTAAAGTTTGACAGCCCGTTGTCACTATGTAAGTTTTTCCACAACTGTGTTGGTCATATGGATTATGGAAAGACATAAGGGTTAGTAAATGATTATTTTGGGGTGAACCATCCCTTCAAGAACACTGTCCCTTTAAAAACAGAAGTCTCATGTAGATATTTTTAAGCACTTAGTGTTTCTGTGCAAAAAATAGCAGTTCCACAAATGACTTGAGGTTGTGCTTTATATAACCCTGTGTGTTTGAGAAATGGGAGCCCAGTCTGTTTCAGCAGCTCCCCCAACTATGAAGTCTGGGTATGATTGGCAGGCCAACATAAACTTCCTTTCTTCCTAAACCAACAGTTTGGAAAGCTAAATACAGCATACAGGATGTTTTGAAGGCCAGACGTGCGCTTTAAGGGTCTGCAAGAAAATGTCAAAGCATTTTCCTTCTATATTTTTGCTTTCAGTTTGACAGGCCCTTCATTGCCATCTGTTGCTGGTGTTTGAGCATTGCACACAAATGCGGCAATAACAAAGAACCAGGCGTGGTTGTTTGCACACAGTCTCAAAAACATACAATCACTCATAACATTTTCCACATCACGAGTCACCCTTTTGACTATCCTCACCAATTACGCAATGTGTTTGCAACAAAGGTTATTCTGCTTTTCCAAGTTTACGTTAATCCTTCCAAAACGAAGAATGTACCCTTTTAACAGACTTGTTCCATAACAGAATCTTCATTCTAAACGTCTGTTTGCACAAGTGGAACGCTGTTTTAAAGTGAGTGTCTTGGTCTTCTAGGTGATGACCCACCTGCGGGTGATCGAGGAGAGGATGAACCAGAGCCTTTCTCTGCTCTACAAGGTGCCCTTTGTCACAGAGGGAATTGAGGATGAGATCGGTAAGTGTGGAGGTCTGAATCAGGGTGGAGCTTTGTGTCTGAATCACATGAAACTGTTGGAGAGGAGGAACTGTGGGCAGAGAGCAGGAAGAGAAAGGAGATTCTCTTGAATAACAGGATGTCAGATTACTGTGGTTGATTTTTAGGTGGATATGTTTTTTTAACTATATATGGTTTCAATCTGTCACAGCACTTTAACACTTTACTAGACTCGATTTGATCTGAAATGCTCTGAAATGAAGTTTGATGGTCTGAAATTTAAATTAAATATAAATTAAAATGAAGTTCATGACAGAGCTGTAGTGTTTATAATAATACACACTTCATTTTTCAGTATAAATTACTGGCACCCATATTATCATGCAGCATTCAGGGTATTTTCTGAGACATATGATATTAAGAATCAGTGTTTGAAATGCCACCTATATAAATGAATACATAAGTCATTTATATTCAGTTATATTGAATAGCAACTCATTTTTGCACTGGGTTGGAAGAATACTTCATTTAACAGAATGCTCATATTATTGCTTTAAATAATTGTTTCCAATTTCAAAGAAATGTATTATCAGTTAATAAGAATTAACAAAAAAGCATGGTGTAATGTTTTGTCACAAAACTCACTCGAAATGAATAAAATCCCTCTGTTTCTTTTAATTGCAATTCAATAAATTCTTTGGGTTAATCCAATTTATTTCTCCAGTCCTAAACGTACTGTGGAGCGTGGCCAGTTTTTAAAAGAGAGCCATTTTTACATTCTGAATTTTGCCCAGTGCTGGTACTTATGACAGCTGTTTACCACCATTGCTAAATAACTCGTAGTAAAGGTGTCAGCTTTAGTGTTTAACATTCCTTTGCTTTTACTACGATCTGTCTGCCACAGATGCATTACTACAGATATTAGTTCTGTACCACAAACCACCTATGTTTAAACAAGAATTTTACACCTACCAAACAAATATCAAACAAATTGGAGTCTGCAACAAGTGGTCACATGGAGTGTAACAGCTCCCTTAGGTAAAATTTGATAAAGATACACAAACATTCTTGTTTCTTTGCATTATTTTCTTGTGTTCTTATTTCTCCCGTTTGGTTCCATACAGAACTTCGGAATAATGTCTCTGTGTCTTATACCAGATGATAAGATAATTAGAAGTGTATGGCTTAGCTTCTCTGATTAGATCTCACACACACACAAGTGTAATTAAATTTTTTTTCAGCTCCCAGCTTGAAAACATTTAGCCGCAATCAAAGTCATTTGGAGAGCTCTACAGCATTTGTTGTGCTTTGGTTTTCGTTTCGAGTGGAAACAGTCAAGCTGTTCCATAGGATGCCTCTCTACACTAATGTTTTTTTGTTTTCTTTTTATTATGTTTTGTTTGTTTTGCAAGAGAAGCTGTGGAATTATCTGTGGTATAGCATAGACAAGACTCTGCATGGAGTTTGACAGAACTGGGTCAGGCCTTCTCCACATACCCACTAGTGTGTGGAGATGTAATTTTTAAGACTCTGCTCTGTACTGATTGTAATTGGGTTTTTAGAAAAGCAGGAGTTTAAAAAACACTATTCTGACTTTATAAAAGTGTTGCAGTGGAACAATTAGCATGGCTTAATATGGCTAATTGTGCTTGTTATTGACTGCTTTGTGTTAAGGATTTGGAGGAATGGAATGTTTTGTTTTTAATAGATGATTTGTTCCATCTCTTCCTTCCTGTGATTTTGCCATTTTTAACCTTGTTCCTCTTTTCTCTCTATCTTTCCCAATTCAGACGAAGTTCTCCAGTTAGTATACCAGGATCAAAAGGCAGACATGGATCAGTTCCTGTCCTCCATTTCTGAATCTCAGCCTGATGTCACTGTGTCCTCTGAGGAGAGCATGGAGGTTCCTGCCTTCGAAGGAAAGCCCTTCCGTCCCTTTCAGGTCAACTCTCTGGGCTCCCAGCCTGAACCTGATGGTACGTTTCTGGTCTAAATTTATCCCGTGAAATCTTTGGGATGAATCTTGCTGGTTGCGTGAAGCCTGGTGGTGGTTACATTTCTAAGTGCCCAATAAAGTCCCAATAAAGCCCAATAAAGTGCAAATGTTGCTCTTGAGCCTTGGGTTGCTTTTCTAAGCCTGCCTCAATCCCCATCGGCATCGCCTTAAACAGCACACCATTAAAAAAATTGAGCTAAAATCATGAACCCTGAGGCTCTGGTGCCTCGCTGCAGCCAAGTGCTTTGAAAATCTCTCTCTTTCTGAGAGCAATCCTGCCCATTTACTCATTCTGTCCTGCCTGGGCCTGCCAAGCCTTGAAGGAAAGTACAAAATGTGTGAAATTAAGGCATAAAATACTAAAAAGAGCAATGTAATAAACACATCAGAGCCCAGGAGGCCTTTCTTTGTGACAGGCCAGTCCAGAAAAACATTGTTTTTTTTAATCCCTGTATTTTGTTTGTTTTTCTTTTATCACTCCATCCCTGTGGGATTCTCTGTCTGTAGGCACAGCTTGATAATCCTGATGACTTCTCTTTTACTCACCTGGGTTTTTCTGTTCCAATATTTTTCTTGTTTTGTCTTTTGCTTATACGCAATGCCTAGGCGATCTCTCTGAACCCCCTCATGCCTTCAAGAAAGGTGGGTCTCTGCTGCTTAACCTCTTTTCTCATTCATTTGTCATTTGTTTACTTTAGCTACACAAATGTTGCGTTTGCTCCCTGCTTTTTGTGTTCTTTGGTTCTTGCACATAGGGCTGGGTATCAACACAATTTGATATTTTTTCATTATATTTTGAGTACAATGTCAGGAACAAAGTTGACAATATTTCTGATCACTACAAAGAATAATGTACACTGTGACATGCTCCAGATTCACATTATTTTTACATGCTAGTTTTACGATGTTTTACAACAATTGGGAACATTGCCCAGGGCCCTGTGACAAGAGAAGGCTTACTGAGGTTTCCTATAATTTAGCCTAATCATTGTGCCCAGGGTAGGAGGAGGTTCAATCACTTCCAGGCCTTGAGACCAGTGTTGTAGTCGAGTCCAGCTCATCCGACTCCAGCTCACTTGTCGTACTCGGAACTCTGACTGAGTCTTAGACTAATCCAAGTCTTATCTCCAGTCTCGGATGAGCTGGACTCGACTGCAGTACTGCTTGAGACAGATAACTCAAAGTGAGACGCGGAGGACCGTGTAGTACAGCGCTGCCTAGAACAAAGTTATCCACTAGGACAACATTTATTTCCAATGGGAGAGACAAACAATCAATTTAGAGCAAGCATAGTCGCAGAGCCATCCACTGAAAACAGGCATAGATCAAAGGATCAGTCTCTGAATTTTAAGAATCTATATCGGATCATATATAATAAATAAATAATACCGCAGTCTATTTCTGTATTGTTTAATATGATATTTTATAATTTTTTTACCCAGCCCTACTAGCATAGGCCCACATGTCATCATTTGTCTTAATATTTTAATGCTTTAAATATTTTCTGTCCTCGCATTTCCACCCAAGTGTTTTTGCACCGTCTTTCATCTCTGTCGGCCATCTTGTTCTTTTTTTCCTCACTCAGTCACTGCCTCAGATGGAAAGACCAAACATCCCATCCCTCACTGTCTGCCTGGAAAGGCTTTGCTTAATGAAAAGCCAGGCAGCTTGTTAAGCTAATTAGATGTTTAGATCGGCGAATGAGTCTGTGTAAATGTGCTGTGCAGTAAGGAAGTTAAGCCTTCCTCGCTACCTGCTCGTGTCAGAAAGACAAATAACCTGATAGCGTAGCTGCATTCGGGCCCGACTCTCTGTCGACAGCTCCTTTAGGGTTCATTTGTCTACAAGGTATTCATTAATTATTTGGCCTCTTCTGCTCTCATTGCTGTCTTTTTATCTGGGGCTCCTCACAATATGAGGTCTTTGATTTTAGTCATTCTGTTGCAGGAGTCTTGTTTGAACTGACACAGTACATTTTTTTTACCTTGTTTGAACTTCAACCTGTTTATCATTTAACCTTGTGGCCCCGCCCTTTATGAGTAGAACGACACTTGCACTTGGCTAATTATTAAGGCAAGCACCGCTATATACCGCTGCATATTTAGGATTAGGGATTTGAGCAATTCAGTAACTCGTCCTGCAAGATTTGTGCTAAAGACATTAATAATGGCTTAAGTTTGTTAAAGAGAGGTGAGCTATCACTTTTCCAAAGCATCAGATTTTTTTGCCTGGTGGAAGATAAAAATGGGTGAAAACAAACTTCCTTGAGACATCTAGGGATCAGAATATCGTAAAGACTCGAATGGGCTATTTTTAACTGGGCCAGTAAGCAGAGTAACCACCTAGCAATGCCCTAGAAACCACCAGAACACCCTAGCAACTGCATGGCAACGCCCTGGAACCACCCAGCATCAGGGTGGCAGATTTTGCTTGGGAAGCACCATTCATAATTTCCTTGGAGGATATAAATATCTAGATGTTTTGTTGTCATATTATTTGTAAAATGTAGTTGTCATGATCACTCATGTCATGACTTCCATGTTGGCAGTACATGTCAGTGCTAGTGTCTGCACAACCAGGGTTGTTTGTGAAGGTTGCGTGCTTGTGTTTTGTTGGCCAGTGGATCAGTCATGCATTAAGCTGTAAGCCCTTCTCACCAGACCTTGTGACTGCAGCTGAACATAGTTAATCTTTCAGTGGTGGTGACCTGCTGCTTTGACAGTTAAACAATGAGTGTGGGTGGAAGGCATTGTTCTGCTCTCGGCCAATGAGATTTCACCAATGTGGTATTATGAAATGTGGGTTCATTTTAGTCACGTGTCTTTAGATGTTTCCAGCATTTAAATAGAACATTAACTATTGTTTTAAGAATTGAGAAATTTACACAGGTTTAATGTGTCTGTGTGTAATCTCAACAAAATATCTTGCACTGAAAATTACACAGCCTCTGAAATGACTTTGCTTTTCTGATGACATCACCTACTGGAAAATTAAGTTAGCCAATAGTTTAGTATTTAGTTAGGTAGACATTTTGCTACTTTGTAAGTTATGCATCCTTTCTGAAATCTCAGTTGTTAACACAGTAATTAAATGCTGGTTAATGTAATAATTTTATCAATAATAGCAAAGACAAATAGATTTGATAAATATGAGACCTGGAGCTTCCAGTTGACGTTCAGTCCCCAAGTCCTGGTCATATTCTCAGTTCAATGCCGGTTAAAAATCAAATACTGCCTGATTCCTGCAACAGATTTTTCATTTTGTTCACAATCCACTGCAAATTCACATTCAGATCTGTCTTCATTCTGTATGCTACGGGCACTTTTCACAATATAATCAATTCCCAGTGGATAAAAAGACCCAGTCTACAGTTTTTTTTGTCCTTAAATATCCTGTTTCACTCTGAAATCTCATTATGGAAGTAAAATGGGTTAAGAACAGCGTTTCACATTGACTTTTAGTGTTTCGATTCTTTTGATCATGTAGGTTGATGTATTTATAGAGCTATCACTGGAACCAAGTGCTCACAGGAAGTCTCAAAGCTCTAACACTACCAGGAATGAGACCTTCCGACCACAGAACACCACACATCTGAGCCAGTGTTTAAACTCAGCTTGTCTGGGCTGGTCCAAGAGATCTCAGGGTTGAGTGGGGTTTTTAAGTTCAAGTTTAAGTTTTTTTTACACATTAATAAGACAATCAATGAACGGGTTTCCTCAGTCAGTCTAGCTCCTGAATGACTGTGCTGTAAAGAGATTAAACGGAGGGCCATGATTTTACTTAGGCTAGAATAATGTTAATGGCAGGTACTCTTAATCACTGAAATATAATGTGACATTTGTAAACATGGTTCTGATTGGCTGTTGTCTTTGCAGGCTCTGGCATGAACAGCCTTGATGGTCTGATCGGAGCGGAGGAAAAAATCATCAACAGCAAGAACAAGATCAATGAGAATGTGGTGAGACCACCGGCCTGCCCCTCACACCCACAAATTCTTCTTTGTTCATTTGATAAATGCTCACATAAGCTCTGCAAATACACGGCCAACAGCATTACACAGAATTCAGGATTTTCCTAGTTCAAAGTACTAATAATAAAGCATATAAATACCTTATAATAAAAAGATAGAATAGTCCACCTGCTCTTTGACTCCAAGCCTTTAATCACTGATGTTACTAACATCACATTTATATTTATAGTGCTTGCAAGGCAATACGGTTTTGAAATTACTCATCTTTTTTCTCCTACACAATTTTCTGCAATTAATTAAGCTCAAACCACTCACAGCTCAAACTTGCAGATTCCATTCAGTGTATGCTGTGCGTGTGTGTGTGTGTATACTAAATCCAATTTAATGCTAAATGGAATTGATAGAATGTTCACTAATCAAAATGTAACCAACAATATATCATCACAATATTTGTATACCAAATAGGTCTTATGATTAGCCTTTCTTGCATTTATTTGCCTAATAGGGCCACACAATAATGAAATAAAATATAGAGAATACGTTTAAAACATGTTTTAACGTTTAACTTAATGCTTAACTTAAATAAAGAGCAGTTAAGGGAAATTTTAAGGGAAATTAGTAATCAGCCATACTGAATACCTTTCTTTTTTTACTTTTCTGTCTATTTAACCATCTGTAGCAGCATTTATATGTGTTGAATCCTGTGCACAGTTGACACAAAACAAGTTTACATAAAACTTTAACACTGTTTATTTACTGCCTTCCAAGCACTGGTGTATTACCTTCTGGAAATGCAAATCTAGTTTAATTTAGTCTTATCTCATTCATATCCCAGCATTCATTGCCTGCCACGTTCACATATTTCCCAGTCACTTTCCCCTTTCTCAAACCACAGCTCGCATGAAATACTGTGGTGTTCTGAAGAGCTGAACTGGATTCTTGTAACGCATGATCTGTCTTTAAGAATGTGAGCCATAGGTTCTGTTTGAGCCGCTTGTATTTTAGCATGTAAATTTCTTACATCACAGAGGGTCTATCAGAGATTTGTTAAAAAAGATGGAAAAAATTGTATATCTAAATATTTTTATTTATAATTTTTTTTATTTTATGTCTTTAAAGTAATCAGATTGTCTGATAGCCCCTGGCTTGATCATGTTTTTTAATACACCTTCAGAGAATTATGTTGCATACCAGTTTAAAATACAAGATGAAAACGAATGTCAAGTATTTTGATTGACAGCTGTTTTTGTCCTGCAATAAACAGAACCATCTTTATTATTTAATGAAAGCTGTCACTGTATCAAGTGTGTATGATTTGATTGGTCAATTTTGGATTTGCTCACAGTATTTTATATCTATTTGCTGGAGTAAACGCAAAACTGCTTCTCTGCTGCACCACACAAACATGCACTTCACTTGCACTTCATTCTCCAGTTCCGAGGGAAGTAATTTAGACTGCCCTGTCTGTGTTGACAGGTAATTGATGAAACTCTGGATGTTAAGGAAGTGATTTTGAATGGTCTTGATCCTCAGGTAAGTAAAGCGCCCTCCAGTGGCCAATAAATTGTACTGTCAACTGCTGCAGTCTCAGGGTGTCAAAACTAATGATGGGAGATTGCAACAGGCTGTTTTATCTGTGAGCAAATGAAAGTATTACATAATTTATGATCTTTCATTGTTTGTCAAGTTTCTACAGCATGTGGCATGTTTTAATGTGAGTGCATGAGCATGTCTGGTGGATACAGTTCATCATTCATAATCATCATCATCATTAGGTTCCACACAAATGGATCTGAGCACTAAACATTTGTGTGTTAAAATGGCCAGACAGAGCCCTCATTAGTCCATTTAGTACTTGGCAAAGCACATCAATCATAAACACATTTTTTTTATTGTAATTGAAGGGCTCAGTAAGGGATAGTTCAAAAATAATATTCTGTTATAATTTATTCGCCCTCATGTTTTATCAGACTTTTAAGCATTTAGACTTACTTAAAAGATGTAGGAACTTGGAAGACCACACAGGCTTGACAATTATTTCTTCTGTTTATGCCTCTCAAGATTTTCTGTGAAATGTCTGTGTGGTCAAGGGTTCAAAAGAATTGGGATAAAAAAATTGTGGTAAAATGTTAGGGAATATTCTAGAATCTCTTGGCATTGATTTCATCTTTGTTCTTTGTCTCTCTGCCTGACGCTAATTCATGGTACCCTTTCAGTACCAATTACAGCATATTATGTAGCCATGGCAACTGTTGTTGCCTCACTGTACAGAAGTTACAGTATTCGTCCCCTGCCTCAGCAGTGCTAGCAGCAGTTAACACTAAAAGCTCTGTGCGATCTGTCTGTTAATTGTGTTTGTCATAGCTGTTTGTGCTTTGGAGTGTAAATATGCTCTTGTTTATCTTTCCTTCACAGTTCAGCCGTGGATCAGAGCAGGAAACATTCCGCCCCCTGGTGGATGACTTCAGCTTTGGAAGCAGCGCTTTGATTGGCTTGCTGGTGATTGCGGTGGCTATAGCAACAGTGATTGTGATTAGTCTTGTGCTGCTGAGGAAGAGGCAGTATGGCACCATCAGTCATGGCATTGTGGAGGTGAGGTCCTGCCTGCCGTGTAATCATTCGCTGTCATTGTTTTCAGTACAGCCTTGAAGATAAGTGCGAGAAGGCTAGACAAAACTCTCTTAATCTCAACAAAAGATAATATGAGGCTTTTGTTAAGGACACCCAAGGGCAAGCAAGCAGGTTTAAAGAAAAGTTTAGTTCTTTTAGAGCTAGGCTTTGCATGAATCAGAAGATTCATATTGATTGTTGTGTACACACTGCAGCTACATACAGATGTCACTCCACTTCTTAATTTAGTTCCATACAGGGTTTAGTTACATGACAGCTGCATCTCCATTTGAATTCACTCCTGAAAACCTAGGTGGTGAATTTGCATTAAACCTGTATTTGGTGGGGTGGCCTGGCAGGCAGTGCGTGTGTGTGCTGTGATGTACTGCAAGGTGGATTTTACAGGTGGTGTTTGAAACCCTATCCTTTTCTCATCATTTCCTGTTGGTTCTTAACTATTTAGACAAAACATATTTAAACTGTGTTTTAAAGCTGGCCAAAGAAGTGTTTGGGCACTTAATGCACACTTAAAATGTAAAGTGTTGTTTGCAAACAAATGATTCTAGACCTTTTCTCTTGACTAACTTACGACCCACTTTTTCAATTTTATGTTTGGCATGAGTGTACAAATAGATTTCGCACCCACTGTATTAACCATACAGAACAGAACTGATAAACTACATCACTAGAATTTAATACATGAATACTGTATTAAAATATGCATTTTAAGTGTATGAGTGCATGATGCTATGCATTTGTGGATGCCAGTGTAGTAGAACTTAGATAGTAGATAGTATAACCACCAAAAGCAATAAACTGCTGGAATGACAAAATGTTCAGGAATGACTCCATTATTCCATAAACGCAAATCAATGCTGTGGTCAGTTTCAAAACCTTGCAGTTCTCATATGGCCTGCCAGACCTAGCTTTATCTACGTCAAAGGCAGTTTGATGTAGATAAAGTACATGAAAGACCGTGGCACATTATATGCCTTGTAGAGACATCTTTGTAGATGTACTGACTGTAAATCTTCTATATGACAGGTTGATCCCATGCTGTCTCCAGAAGAGCGCCACCTTAGCAAGATGCAGAACCACGGCTATGAGAACCCCACCTACAAATACCTGGAGCAGATGCAAATTTAGCCTACAGGGGTGCTGTGGAGCTTGAGAGGGGTGAACATACTACTGACCAATTATAAAACTGCTCTCTTCAGATCATTTCATGCATTTGAAATGCATATTCTGGTTAAAGAAAACAAAAAACAATGGTTAAATAACACTACTACTTCTAATACTGCTACTGTTGTACCATATAGCCAGTTTTGGGCTCTTGCGACTTTTTTCTTTTAAAGACATTTTCTTTAAGGTTTTACTTATTATAACAGTGTGATTCTGCAAATTAGCCTGGAATTGATTTATATACACTCAATTGGAACGCGTTGTAACTTTATTTTACATTTTTTTAAATCAGTTTTAATCAAGTCTATAGTGGTACAGCAAAGCCAAAACAATCAATTTAAAGACACAGCAATTTTCTCTACACTATCGCTGGCCGTCAGATGTACTTTTTCCCAATAGATTGCTTGTATATGAAGGTTATTTGTAACAACTTAAATGTATAGTGAATCAGTAAATATAAAAACAAAATCATTTCTTATTATTATTAAAAACACATGATATACATAAATAGAAAAAATAGATGGTAAATTTATTTGTAGTCTTTTTTCTCCAGAGCTTAAATCTTGTCTGGGTTACAGGTTTAAACTTTGAGATTAAGGGACTGATAGTCTTGGTCCAAACATTTGATATCATCACCTGTGTAGGATGAGATGAATGATTCAAACAGAATGGCTTGACAATCTGCCAGATCTTGAGGTTGATGGATGTAGAGGTGCCCTAGTTATTATAAATTATACCACATCATTTGTTTTTATCTTTTGGTTATGGTGTCATATACTTGGACCAATGAAATGGTGCAGCCCCTGCAGATGGTCATCATTTATCGGTTTTAAGCAGTGAGGGCCACAAGGTAGGGGCCTCCAGTCTCCCTTATCACATCAAAATCTCTCGAATTTTACTCGATGAATGTTCTTTTTTCACACACTCCCTTTTTATAAGAATAAATCTGACCCAACAAAGTGTTTGCATTCAGCTTCGGCTCAATTTATCATAATTATTCAGCATTTTCATCTCATAGCTGCATAATGAGAACTACCATGGGGAGTTTTATAGTGTGGTAATATTTTGCACACATTGTTTAAATCAAAGAGAGCATTGAAAATTAAAGAAGTCTTCTGTAATTATACTATGATATGTATAGTTTATTGTATCAGTCCCACAAGAACGCACCCTTGCTAATTATTATACAGACAAAAACGCACCAAGTTAGCCAGACGTGGCCAAAGCAGGCGAAAGCAAATGTTGTGCATGTCCACTAATAGTAAGGCAAAACAATTGAATCAGTTATTTTTTTCTTCCCCCTTCATAGCAATGTATTTGTATGGCTGTATAGTTGGTGTTGCAATCATTGGCTTTTATCAAAGACAACCTTTGGTGTGCATTGTTCTTATGAAAAGTTATGATATATATTTTTACTTTGTTCTCTTTTTTTTCTATATTCCCCTCTTCCTGTGACAGTATTTCTGTATGTGACTTTCACTATGCACCTAAATGGCTCCAGTTTTGGACCTTGTCATTGCCTGCTTGATTGTGGAAATGGTTGTAGGGATGAGGGGAAAACAATACAAGATTCATATATTATTAGTAAAATATGATGAATCCAGATGAAAATGGCTTCATGGTTACAGGTGGGAAACACATCAATAAATTCACTACTTCCATGATGTGTCCTTTGTCCTCTTTATTCTGTTTTTCTATAAAGGCATAAATGTCTTATTTCCATTATTTTTTTAAGACATAAATTAAGACCAGCAACTACTGTATGCTGTTTTGCAGGTCAGACAAACATATAATAGAGTTTATGTTGGATCTAAGTTGAAATGAACTCTGGGAAATAATTTCTGATACATACACAGTACACAAGATACATATATTATATATATATATACATACATAATATATATATATATATAGACACACACACACACGTATATTTTATACGTGTGTACGTGTGTACGTGCGTGCGTGCGTGCGTGCGTGTGTGTAAAGTGTGTGTGTGTGTGTGTGTGTAAAGTGTGTGTGTGTGTGTGTGTGTGTAAAGTGTGTAAAGTGTGTGTGTGTAAAGTGTGTGTAAAGTGTGTGTGTGT
>JAZGTI010015510.1:0-13367 GCA_036877585.1 Botia kubotai
GGGTGTCGCCTACTCTTGTCGGTGACTCTTCACTAGTTTGCCCGCATTCTCCACCAGTTGTCACGGGTGAAGAATCACACGACAAGGCAGGCGGTGTGAAAAACCCCGGAGGGTGGATTTATTGTGATACAAGGTGAAAAGAGAGATGCGTGGGGGAGGCAGCCGGGCTGGCTGCCGGTGCATGTGCTGGTGCTGGTGCGGCGGGTGCGGCTCGTGCTCGGGGTTGCGTCCCTCCTGGCGACGCGAGTGTGCGGTGGCTCGTGCTCTATGTGGCTTCCGGCCACTCGCTGCTCTCGGCGGTTGCAGGGGACATGCAACGTATCTCCGGCTGGCGGCACTTCCAGACTTTGCTCTCAGCGCAGTATTCCTCACCTTTCTTCCACTCTCCCTCCTCATCCGAATCCTTTTCGGAATCTTTTTCTTCCTCTCCATCCGACTCCCCGTCTGGGCGGAAGGCAGCGGCGTTTTAACGCCGTCCGTTGCCAGGGCGACGCTGATAGCCACGGTGCGACTCGTCACAATATATATATATATATATATATATATACACACAATGCCTACACACTGTTTTATAAAAAAAATCATGAGTAATGTAGGCTGGAGGGATGAGACCGAAAGTGTGCATATTTGTGGGAACTTTAAAGCTGCAATCCATAACATTTGCTTCTCTATCGCCATCTCTGTTTAACATGTCACAGCAGGTGATAACTTAACTGTGTGAGTGTGGACTGAGAGCCAATAAAGAAGTTTTTCAAGACTCTTGTACTATGGTCATGTGATTGACAAAGATAGTCAAAGCTGTTTTAAATGCACCACGGCCACAGAATGTTTATCAATGGTTATCATATCTAGGACTCTATGTGCTACACTCTTACAGACAAAAACAGTGGAAGTGGACAGACTGTTGTGAGCAAGCTTTCAAGAACACAAAAAGACTCAAAACCTCTAATGTAGTGCATGCACCCTTTAACCCATCAGACATACATGTAATGAAATTTTCTACTGTCACACAAGTTCTCAGATAGCACTGAAAAACCTACAGCCTTAATGTCCAAATCATTAACAGTGGCAGACATAACTATACACAGATAGACTAGAAAATACTTAGGCTTGGCTGGAGTATAAAACAATTCACCATTATCTTTGTGGGCAGAGGTTTAATGTGATCACACACCATTAGGGTATCTCAGCAATGGTATTAGTCACTCTTCTTGGGTGCTCACCAATATGACAATGTACTAAGGCATCAAGCGATTGATTGTATTGCCAGTGGCTAATAACCAAAACCGACAGAGAGATCAGACACCATAGAGCCAGCTAATGTTTTCTACACCATGATTGTGAGCCAGCTACCTGTAGGGGATAAATTATCATTCAGAAAAAAAACTGCAATAAACCAACATTATTTAAAGTCTATAACATTATAGACTTTAGACTTCTGCAGGAAGTCTTCCCCAGGAGCTGCTAAAACAGTTCTACTTAGCCATCATCGAGTCTGTTCTATGCACATCAATAACTGTCTGGTTTGGCTCAGCTACAAAATCAGACACCAGAAGATTACAGAGAACGGTTCGGACCGCTGAGAGGATTATTGGTGCTCCCCTGCCCACCCTTCAAGAACTGTATTCATCCAGAGTAAGAAAAAGGGCTCAGAAAATCACTCTCGACCCCTCACATCTAAGTCATCCCCTTTTTGAACTTTTGCCATCTGGTAGGCGCTAAAGAGACGCAAATACCAGGACAACCAGACATAAGAACAGTTTCTTCTCTCAGGCAATCTACCTTATGAACAGTTAAATGTTCCCCACATTGTGCAATAAAAATATGTGCAATAACCTTACATTTATTTGTTACCACCTACATTCCAGCACCTCATTCTATTCCTTTTCTATTATCTGTAGCACAACTGTATATTCAATGTATTTATTTTCTTAAAACTTACATTGCAATTTTTGTCTATTTATATTTACATATGTTTATTCTTTTATTCTCATCTTGTTTTTATTTTCTGTGTGTTGTTGTTGTCTCTGTGCACTGGAAACATGTGACACTAAAACAAATTCCTTTTATGCGCAAGCATACTTGACAATAAAGGTGTTTCTGATTCTGATTAGTTATAGAGAAGGATAGTCTGTGTTATGATATTCTGTTATTCTAACTAAGAAACTGACAGGAGACCCATGTGTGCTATAACAAGCAACTTTACTGACACAATTCACACACTACGCACTAATCAAGCATCCTGTAACTACATCCCTTTTAGATAAAGAACTTCTCCAATAACATAAAAAAACAAAACCAATACCAGATATTTTCTTTCACTCATTTTCCAAATGTGAGATCAACATAACATTGCATATTACATTCCGTTTCAACATCCTCCTTTAGTCCCAAAGCTAGTAAAAAAGCAGTCTCTCTCTGTTGAGGGAAAACTGTATTTATTAACTGTAAGTATTTCCTCATTATTATTATGTCAGCAGGGCCAGTGACTCTGCCCGAGTGAGATGTGTTCTTTATCCAGACTGTTTGGCCTTTGTAGAGGTTTGTAGAGGTTTGTTATACCACTTGGCCTGTTTCTCTTTTAACCCTCTGTCTTTTCCCATTAAGGTGTTAAGGTTTGGCCAGGCTGGTTTGAGTATGGATGGACTTACTGGAAGAGTGGTTATAATGTTTCATCCCATTAAGAGTTGTGTTGTGAAGCTCCAGAGGAAAGAGGAGTGGCTCTGTAAGCCATGAGTGCTTTGTGAGGATTCTCTTCTTTCATCAGTAATGCCTTAAGAGTTTGTACTGCACTTTTCACTTTCCCATTACTTTGAGGGTAGCTTCTGGTCACATGATAAAAGTCATAGTCTTTAGCAAAGTCTGCAAAATCTGATGCTGCAAACTGTGATCCATTATCTGTAACTAGAACCTCAGGGACCCTGTGACATGCAAAAATTGCTTTAAGTCCTTCAATAACAGCTGTTGTAGTTGTAGAAGTGAGCCAGGCAACCTCTGTGTAGTGTGAATAGTAATCTATCACAACCACGTAATTGCCCTTGTTCCATTGGAAGAGATCTGCCTCCACCCTCTGCCATGGTCGTGTGGCTCTTTTTGACACGTTTCACAACTACTCACTAATCATGTAACTTCTCCAGGATTTCTTTGTGCATGCCTTCAGGTATCACTATTCTGTTGCCTTTAATCAACAAACCCTCCACCACAGGCAGGTCATGTCTGTGTGGCCTGTGTTGATAAGAGAAACATAGCGAAACTCTAGAAAGGTCTTGAACCTAGCAAACTGACCAATGGCTTATGACCGGTTCTGAACAAAAAACCAATGAGGTTTTTCAGCTGAGACTTGTTGTTGTAGACTTTACCATACCCAGTCATTTTTGTCTTTGAACAGGTCTCTGATAGGTCCCATTAAGAAAAAAATTTCCTGACATAATTGACCGTGCTGAGAATGAAACTTCAATGGGTGTGATTACTCGTAAATCCTCCATTCTTTTCAGCTCCTCTTTCATCTTATTCAGCATGCACAAGGGCACACAACAGGGCACCGAAAGAGAAAAGGAAGTGGCTGATTCTTTGACTTTATTCTTATAGTCTTCCTCCAGTTTCCCTAATCCTGTAAAAATGTTTGAGTATAGTTTTCTGCAGTTTGACTCTTATGTGTTTATTGTGTTGCCTGTATATTGTGTTGCCCCAGCTCTCTTATGGGTGGTAATCCCAGTAATGGAGCAACCAGTCTTGGTTTTACAAACACTGACTGTTTTATCATCTTACCCAAGTAATAAGCACTTAAACTGCCCGTTCACATTTATTAAAGTGTTGCTTGGTTGCTTCTTTGCTGCACGGCTTAGGATACCATGACTACTTCTTGAGTACATGCTTTCTGGTATGGCTGTCACAGCAGCTCCTGTGTGTGGAATTTGAAAAGGATCTGTACACCATTCATAGCAGCAGTCTTTTGCCACACATAAGTTAAATTCACAGACTTACTGCCTCCTTATCATGATATATTTCATCCACTCTTTTTTTGTTTTGTAAAATGCAGCAAAGCGTTTTTCTTACATTTTCTGCACTTAGCATCCCATGCAGGGCAGCTGTTCAGTGGGTGTGTTTGTGACCTGCCACATCCTTTGTTTCTTTTGTTTCATATTGTCAGCGCTTTTTTGAAGTAAAGACTTCCCTTTTTATACATGTTTTGGTTTGGTTTGGTTTTTTAACACATCCATGTTTGGCTATTTTGTGTCTGTTGCTTTTTAATTGATCAAATCTGTCTTATTTTTGTTATAGCTTTTTCACTAAGTGTGAGCTCTGGGTCTAACTGTAATCTCTCTGACAGTGCATGATCACATATTCCACTGACTAATCTGTGTCTTATTTCCTCCTGGAGAATTCTGTACTGACAATTCTCTGCTAATTATGAGGAAGACTTTGCTAATGCTTTGTTAATGATCGATATCTTGGAGCTTAGCTTTAATCTCCCTCAACCCGCAACAGGCAGCAGCCCGACAACTTCCTGGTCTGTCATCGTCCCAGACAGATCCATCAGAGTCTTCCTTGCCTGAGCCCATGACAGATGAGACAGCCACACAGAGCCAGGTAACGTAGTTAAAGTTAAGTTGGTAATTACTTTATTGCAGAGTGAGATGTATTAGACAGGACAGATGTATAATAATTTCCTTTAATTCACAGGTGGAGTGCCTTGGACCAGACGGCAGAGCTAGTTATGACCATGTAATCAACTTGGCCAAGAGTATGGTGGACCTCAGACATCAGGAGTTCATCACGCAGGAGAGGGTAAATTGTCACCTACCCTGTTCGTCACCATTAGAAACTGGTGAAGGGGCGCTTCAAAGTTAGTCACTCTACAACCAGTGTGACCCCTGGAGCTGACAATCTAAAGCGGTATGTGTCCATATTTTCTCATCAGTTTGTAGCATGTTGTGTTTAATTCACTTGTTTGTCCTGTATTCTTCACATAATTTGTTTAACATTATTATCTCTCCTCTCACTTCACAGTTGCTTCCTTGGTGAAGGCAGCGGACCAGTTCAGTGGCCCAATGCCAGCCATCTCATTTGGCCACATTTACCCTGCCGGACAGACCATCACCAGAGTCAAGGTCCTGGACAGCCCTGGAATCAATAGGTTAAGTAATTGATTGGTCTTGCTCCATGTTCCACCTTTGGCTTCACATGTACTAACTGTTAACTTTTCTGTACATACGCAATGCACAGAAGAAGAGGCAAGAAATGGAGGTCTTGCAGAAAAACGTTGAGCCATTTACTTCTCCCTTGGTGGCCTCTGAACCTCTCCCACCTGTGCTGGCAAAGCATGCACACCCAGCCTACGAATTCACTATACCTGTGGATGCATCTGGGGAGGCAGTACCTGCGCGTTTGAGGCCAGCCTCCTCCCATGGGCTCTGCAGCAGAAGCTAGTGCCACATCTGCTGCAGCACAGCAAAGCCAGCCTCCTCCAGTCCAGGTGGGGAGGAGATGAGAAGGGGACAGAATAAGTGCTACACAGAGCACTGTAAACACTTATTGTACTTATTGTTATATATAGTTTGTGTTTGTATTGTTTGTCTGCTTGTATATAATTTTATATTTCAGACTGTTTTATACTAGTATTCCAACCAGTTTCTATGAAACATATAAATATAAGATCTTTGTAAACTCTTGTATATATGCAAAAATATAGTGAAGTGAGAAATGGGTAAAATATAGTGAAGTGTACATTCAGGAATCAGGAAGACCTTGAACAACACATTATGAGTCCTGCGTCTAAAAAGGCAATAACCTATGTAAGGTTAAGATCAAGGGAGCAAATCTTCACCTCAGGGTACCTTCATCTGCAGGTTCCATTTTGTTAAGGACCTAAGATTGTTATAGACCTTCTGCACCAACTTCAGGGCCTTATCTGCATGTTCCAGACAGCAAGGCCCTCTTGGTGCTCCAGGAGATCAGCATCCCACAGCGCTTCATGTTTGAAGCTATTGAACAGAATCTGACCTTCCCCACTGCAACACTGGCTGAGTGACAATAAACAGATTTAATTGGATATGAAGGACTATGATGAGATAGGAGCTCACTCAGGTAAGTTAACTGAAGAGTTAAACCATTCAGAACCTTAAAAGTAATTCGCAAGATTTTAAAGTTAATATGATAATTAAAGCCGAGTTCTAACTACAGAATTCTTGGGCTGATTTTATCCTGATTTGCCTATTTAGGAGGGTGCAATAATATTTATTTACCATCTGTTGTTTGAACAATGCAAAATAATAAAAGAAATCCACAAATATAATTATTAGCTAGAATAGAATATAGAAAGAAATTTAATTATTCTATATAAAATATATAATTTATATAAAATATGTTACCATCATGCATGTGGTATGTGGGCTGGAAGAAAGATGTATGGTCTGGACTGGATCTGAGATAGAATTAAAGCAAACTGTGGCCCAGATTTAGGTCAGTTCTGGTTAATTTGGTTAGCTCTTGGCTCTAGAGTGAAAAAGTTATAGCTTGCTTGTGGCTCAGATTTGACAAAACAGGAGTGGACCGCCCAAGTGGCATCATTCCACAGGCTATGTAGGCCAGATGAAAAAATATCTGGTCTGGACCGAATCTGACCCAAAATAAAAGCACACTGATTGTGGTCAGTTGTAGTTTAGTTGGTTTAGGCTTGGCTTACATGTGACATTGCTATGCCTTGATTGTGGCTCTGTGTCTGTTGCTATGCCTTGAGGTGTGAGACAGCAATTTTGCTATGCAGGGCTCAGGTCTGCAGGATTGTACAACACTGGCCTATTTTCTGGCCATGAGTAGTATATCATTGTCTCACAAGACTATTGTGTTCCATATTTAAATGCAGTATGTCCTTTCCTTTAGCTCAATAAGCTTTGCATTAGCAGTGAAAAGATCATGGGTTCAGTTCACAATTAAAAGTTAAATGCATACCTTGAAAGAGCTTTAAATCTGCCAACAGCATGCATGTAAATGTTATCATTAAACAACCCCAGACCAGCTCTCTGGTCAGAAGTTGTCAGCAGGATTGTCATTCAGTCTGGCTTCAAAATTTGTATATGACATTGGATGACAGATTGATCACATTTAGGTCAAATAAATAGTGTTCATTACTGCATAGTCATCATTTGTGTATATGGTTATATTAACATATTAACATAAGTGTACAGTCTAGTCTCAAGGAAGACATTTCTTGTGCTTCAATTAACATTAGCATTGGTTTCTCTTAGGATCTCCAGTCAGGATTAATATGTAGACTAATGTCAACATGTAGACTAATATGTAGACTATGTAGACTAATGTCAACATGAGCATTTCATGCATTATAAAGGGCGACATCCATCAGGGGCGAACTGGCCATCTGGAGCACCAGGAGTTTTGCCGGCTGGTCCACAAAGTATGCAAATATATTAAATAGTGATGGAAACCATAATATTACATTTCTTTTCTATGTGAATGGATGAGTAAGTCAATCGCACTGGCACAGCCGACATGTAGTGTGTGTTTGTGAGTATATTGCCCCCCCCCCCTTCCTGTTAATTAGTTTGGTCTACTCCATTGCATATCTTGAAACAAGCCCCCTTTCATGTCTAATTTACAGAGGGAGATATATTGATTTGTTGTCGACACAACAAATTTCTGTGAACAGATAATTACAAATAATTTTCAATAGATGAAAAGGGGAAGAATGTAGTGTCTGTGTGAGAGTAGCTGTGACTGTGGCTATGTGAGAATATAAACTCTGTATCCTGTGTGTAGTGGTTGTGTTCTCCACTGGGAGTTTTGAATGCCATGAGGTGAGCAGTTATTGTCACAATTGTGAGGAGTGTTTGAGTGTATGAGCCCTATACAATAAAGGGACAAGAGTGTATGAGGATATGAGCCTCTGGCATTTTCTCAATGCAGAGTGATATATGATTGCACATGTATAATGTGTTAAGACTGTATGTCACAGCTGAAAAATCAAAGAACTTAGTAAATAAAATACCTAATTGGATCATATTAAGGTAAACAAATTAAAAAGCAAATAAGTTTAATATGTTGTGTTAAATTTAAGATATTTTTAAGGGCTGCTATATGTAGTGTCTGGCATGGCCTAATGTTTGGATCTTTTGGGGATCGTAAAATACCCCCTTTAGCTTCCAAAGACTTCCAAACTCTGCACAGGGGTGAGAGACCCCATGCTCCAGAGAGACTGTAGGCAAACTTTTCCTCCAGATGGCTATCAGCACCTCTGACACCAACAGGACAGTTTATGACACCCTGCCCAAGCTTCAAAGGAAATCCATAGGCAGAAGTAACATGACATGGCCCAAAAGAAACTAGAAAAATTCCAATACACCAAAGTAAGGACTTTCTCTCTAGGTCACAACTAAACTGTTTTAAACTGTAGATATTTGTATTTGCCTGTTGTATGTTTACTGTGAGTATTTAGTATCTAACAGATACTATGCAAGTACTCAAGTAACCATAGTTTCTATGTTGGCAGCCAATTAGACTGTTTTTGTTTTTTTACTTGCATGCAGCATTTTATCACTGAATACATCTCATGAGTTGCACTGCCAAACAGGTCTTGGAAAACATGTGCAAGTCACTTGCAAAATATATGTTCAAAATATATATATTTAGGATGCAAAAAGCTTTTTCTCTCTGGAAACTTTAATTTCTATGTGCAATTGCCCAACATCACTATATAAACAGGTTTGTGCTGCTAATTTCAGTTTCTGATGCATTGCACTGCCAAATATGACTGTATGACTATATGTAGCGGATTTCAGTATGATTTCATATGACTGATTGAAATCATTACACCTCCCACAGTGCCAAATTAAGTCAGCTGCAGGATCGTTAGCTGGTCATCGATGTTTTGCCTCGTTGACCAATACACCAATACATGTCAGGGACATCTCCCTGCCACCCGTGCACGCCATCTGCTTTCCTTCTTCCTAAGCCACAGCCAATACCTGGCCTCTTCTGAAGCTCCTTCACTACCTTACGCAGGTTTCCCCCGCCATGCCAGGTTCACAGAGTAGTTGCACCATTGTTCCGATGACAAAGTCGGCCTCTTACGGGATAAACCTTGGCAATACAGCCTGCTTCCAATGTCACCTGGTTTAACAAAAGATGGCAGTGTAAACTTTGACATTCCAGGCGTGTACTCTGCTACCACTCTAACCTCTCCAGAACTTCTGCCAGCTTGGTAAGGACTTGGCCATGACGGCACCTAAATTATCCCTGTGTCAGCACAAGCTTGCATCCTTAAAGGATATGCTGCAGGCATGCCTTGATGTTACCACACAGGGAACAGCCAACCAAACTTAATGTATAATCATCATATGTGAAGATTTATTTATCCACTGTTGCATGTCAATGTTAAAACAAACTCAATGTAAAAGTTGTCTTGATGTTTTTCTTTTCACTTATTCTGTCTGGAGACTTAGAGATTGCAAGGAGTATGCTAATGATAATATTTTATGTCTGACCCCAGACCAGCTCTCAGGTCAGGAATTTAAAGTAAATAAAACCAGTAAATGACCGTATTCAAGTCAAATGAATTGTTTATAAACTGCATGATCATCATATGGGAATATTCATATTACCCATGGTTTAAACATCAGTGTTCAATCACGTCTCATTACAAAAGTTGTGTTGATTGTTAGCAGTTTAACTTATTCTGGAGACCCTTGGAGAATCCAAAGGATATGCTAATGTTTGACCCCAGACCAGCTTTTAGATCAGGAATTTTAAGTAAATTTAACAAGATGTTTACTTTCGACATCCACAGGGCAAATCTCAAGTCAGCATTGGAATATTGCATGGCCATTTTCAGCCAATGAATGGTGTATAGCAAGGGTGTACTGGCCAATATCAAGGCTAATTTTGGAGAATCCTGTTGTCTAATTTAACCTGAGATCATATTCTATTCCTAATTTGTTCAATGGCTCAAATGGGAAGTCTGTCAGATCCTTCAGGGCAATGCTGAGATTCCATGAGGGAAGTAATGGACCTTAACATGGGCACAATCTTCGAGCTTCTTTCAGAAACATAGGACAATAGGATATCAGAAATAGTTACTATGTATATTCTAAATGTTGACGGAGGAGGGCACAAAGACCTCACCAGGGAGTACAAGAGATGCTCAGACTGCTTTGCATACTTGATCACACTTGAAAAGATTAGCTTGGTACATCCATACCTGACGGTGTGCTCAAACCATATAGGCCATGGATTGTCCCAGAGCTTGGGCATGGGCACTTGTTTTCTCAGTTCAACATGTCCACTGGTCCAAATAGTTCACCATTTAAATAGAACAAGAAGAGAAAGTTGGCATCATGTTTGCAAGCATGTTGACCCCCCTCCTCACGAAGGTCCTAATGAGAATTAAGATTACTTGTGTCAGCAGGAATCTCTGGCAATAATTCAACACTATTTTTTTTCTTTTACATACCGATCTTTTCTTAAAGAGCAAGTGAAATCAGGTCAGCCTTCTTAGATGAATGGTGTATTTTTTCATGCACGTAAACCCAGACAACTTGGCCCAAATGTTGTAGCTTCCCCATTACAGAAGAAGAGGCTTCTCTGGTTGTTTGTTTGCTACCTATAAAAATAAAAATAAAAAAAACTTATTCGAAAACATATTCTCAAAATGGCTAGAATTGAAAAACATTACAAAGTATTTAATTATTAACTTTTCTATTACCTTTCTATCTATTACTTTTCTGCCAGCCAAATGCAACAAAAGAACATGGCAATGCACTGACTTTCCATTTTAACAACTCTATCAATAACCAGGAGGCATATGATCCTGACAGCTCCTCCTTAGTGAGGATGACCCATATGTGTTGCCTGATGAAATTGATGTTTACATTCGACTTCTCCAGGGCAGGTCTCAGGTTAAATGAAGTGTTTGTATATTGAATGTTCAAACGTGATGCGTATGTTAACGGTTTAGCATTGGTGTGTAATAAAGTCCCCAAAGTAAAAGTTGTTGATGTTTCACTTATTCTGTCTGCAGAAAGGATCCAAGGTGTATCCAATGTTCTGACTGAAGTGATATTTAGAAACGTTACTGATGTCTGATGCTCACTGTTGAAAGATTTAGCACATAAGCCTAAAATATTTTTTACTAGATGTTTGCAGTTTAATTTTACACCTGTCACAAAACATTGGCTCACCGTTGGTCTTAATGTTGTCTAAAAAGTACTATTATGCCATTTTTCACAGAACTTCTTCAGTTTCTCTGAACCGCTGTTGAGATATCTAAAGAATAAAAAGGCCTATGGACAGGTGTTCAAGCAACCCTTGTTGCTTGAATGACTCGGGTAAACTTTGAAAAGTGAATGTGTCTAATAAGCCCCCCATGTATGGACCCCTTTAACTCACTAAATTACAAAGACTCTGACATCAAAAGACAGCTGATAACATAATCACACCCTAGCCACAAGCCCCCCTCACAGTCTGTGTTAAATAAAATGTGTGAGATTGTTTAACTAAATGTTTTCCAAAATGAGGGTGTCATTATTTTAATTTAAAACAATGCAAAACAACCCATATTTTAAAACAGGGTTATGATGGCTGTATTGTTGTTATTATATTTAAAACAAAATGGTCTTAAACTCATGAAGATTTAACTTAAGATACAGTCTAAAGTGATTAAACATTTATTGTAGAAGTACACAGAGTAAAGAGTTTATCTTGTTCTAAATGTAGTTTACCTAAAAAGACATGTAATGTGACATTTCAAATAGTCACCCAAAGGACTAAGACCTAACCTAAATTAGTATAAGGGGGCTTGGTCTTTGTTTTAACTTTAGAGATGATAACACACAGACCTTTCCACAGGCAGCAAGAACAAGTTTGGTCTTTATTCAGAAAACTAGAATCAGAAAACTAGATGAAGACAACCCAGAATACTGACCCTGATTAGTGATTTTTTTACTTTTGTCAAAAATGTCATTCTTTGATTATCTAGACATCTAGTGCAAGCATTAGATTTATTATCAAAACAAAGAAAGAAACATTTGTCACACTGGGTAGGCCAGAGAGTGTCAGACAGCACGGGGCCATGTGCTCTGTTATTCTGTTTTAACAACAAACCCAGCATATCCCCAACCAAATGAATATCAGTCAGGATGGAATCTTCTCTTTGGTAATGTGTGTGACCGCTTCCCACAGGCAGAAAGACAAACAAATTGGGGGAATATACTTTAATCAGAAAACTAGCTGAACACACCTTCAGATTAATTTGTGACCCAAAGTCTCAGATCATACAATTTCATGTCTGTCTAAAACGTGAACACTGGAACTAACCCAACTCAACAACGGCTACACACCCACGCTTCGTCAACATTTATTCCGTTTAAAAACTTTCACACCTACTATTGAGAGGAAGGAAGTCAGGAAGGAAGGAATGTTGGGTGTCAGTTTTATATGGCACAGGTGTACAATCATTTGATTGACAACCAAACAAGTCATAAACAGTGGAGGGAGGGAGGGAGGGAGGGAGGGAGGGAAAAAAATCACTTGTTTTGATTGATTGACAGTTGACAGAAACTGTCTAATAATAGTAGATAATTACTAATGTTCTGTATGGAATGATCAGTAGCGAAGCCCAGGAAATACCTAAACTGATCAAATGAATAAATTAAATGCATTGCAGGTCGCTTTGCTGTCTGCAAAATATAACGGTATCTTAACCAGCAAAAAAATGAATGAAAAAAATGAAAAAAACAAAAAAAACATCGTGAATTGCAGTACCCACTATCACAACAAATTCCCTTCCAAAGCATTTTCTCTGTAAATACATTTTCTCAGATTCGCATTTTTAAACATGCGAATGAAATCTCTTGCAAAACGTCCTGGTTATATATGTAACCCCCGTTCGCTGAAGGAGGGAACGGAGATGTTACGTCAACGGACTGACATATGAGGTCTTGCTTGAGAGCCATCACCTTCGCGTAGAAAAAATCACTTGCAAGACATACAATTGGAGGTTGTGGTGCTTGTTGTGTTTTATAACGTTTTCTTCACCTAAAACAAGCATTTTATCCCTAGATGCTTTCAATTCTGTAACTGGACTTGCTCAACATCGCAAACTTTTTTTATTCCCACACGGAAATAACCTATATAAACATATATGTTTTAATATAGGTTTTGATATAGGTTTTTAATATATGTGACATATATAAAATTGGCCGTTTTCCTATATTATATGTACATATATGCACATATGCGTACATATATGTACCTATATATGTACATATATGCATGTATATATGTGTGCACATATATGTTCACCTATATGTTTACCTATATATTAGTAAAATTATTAAAATCCATAGCTGCTAGAC
>JAZGTI010015511.1:0-13367 GCA_036877585.1 Botia kubotai
TCTCACAGACACGCCCAAGTTTCCCAGGATGCCGCTGCCTGCCTGCTGCTTCTCTAATCGATTGCTAATGGCTTTAGCTCCATCACTGCAGAGCAGCTTGGAATCTGGCCCTGGAATTGAATGGAGCGGAAACCCCATTTTCAGCTATATGAGCCGTTATACTGCATGAGGAGCCCATTCTGCATGCTCCATAGCCCTGCTGACGATGAGCGCGTGGCTGCTGGATGGCTTTTGACTCTGACTCTCTCTCTCTTTCGCTAATGTTTTCTTTTTCATCCTGTCGATTTCTTTACAAGACGCGAGGCTGAGGGTGTAGAGTCATCTGGGCTGATCTGATCTCTGTTGATATCCGTTATTTTTTTTAATGGTGATCAAAATGATTCTTCCTTTTAATTCATTACAAAACTACAAATACGCACCACAATATGAGCAAATGCTCAAATAGATTTCCATGTAAGTCTGTTTATTAATAGCATTAATGGATGTTCTGATTAGATTTGATTATGGTGATGATTCGGATTAATGTGTCATCAATGACAAACGGAACAATCTGTTGTACTGTATAATAAACTAACAATTTACTTAAACTAAAATAGAAAGAAATTAGTTATTTTTATAAAATACATAAAAGCTAATGATATTCATGCGCCATTAAATGAACTCAAACAGAAACTGACAATAATACTTCCTGTTACTTCACATCCTGATTGTGTTGTCTTTGTGTTGTCTGAAATTGCCTTTTTAGGAGCATCTTATGTTGGAGTTGCTGATTTCTTTGGTAATTCTGAGACTGAAGTCATACAGAGAGTCAGTTGCCTCAATGTAAGGTCACGGTGGTATTAGAGCTGCAGGCCTCTATAGGATGTTATTCAGCAGAGTGTGTCAGTAACCCAGCCTGTGTGTTAATCTGGGATTTCTGCAATCCCGGCTCATTGTTAATGAGCACCTGTGGATTATTGCCGCAGGCGCCCCTGTGGACCACCAACAGGCCTCCAAACACAGCAACATGTGTGCATTTTAAGTTACATTTGCAGGCTGACATGGCCTTAGGCAATTTATGATTTATAATTTTCTTATGATGAGAATGTTTTGGGTTGTCAGACAATTGTGTGAAGACAGCGTGTATTTATTATACATTTATTCAGGATAATTGTGATGACGCTGTACCGTATTTATTATATTCTTTTTATCTTGTATTTTACACCATGTAACCCAATATTTATTCAAAAGATGCTAAAATGTTGTACCACTGTTTATATGCTAATTTCTAAGTTAACACTTAATTAAGACCCATTTACTGTAAATTAACTTAGATGTTCCTGGTCTAATTGTTAACATTTAATTGTACATGTTAACGTGAAAAATATAGTTTTCGTTGTCTTGTTAATCTTTGAAACAACGTTTCGATTTCTCTGACGTCACTTAGACCGTGCAGTCTATTGGATAATGTTATCCAATAGCCACACAGATATTTACATAAGCGTTTGAAGTGGATCAAATTATTTCCCGCCCTTTATTTCTTCCTCATTATCTCGTGTCACCTGAACACACATCACATCACAGCAGTAAAAAGAGCGAGGAACAGCAAATTGACTTAAAAGTATGTATTTAGAGAACTTGCGTGTATAACGTTTGCCCTATTCAAGCGCATGCAAAATAATGATAAACAGCTAATCCAGTTATCCATTCACTGATAAGTGACTCTAATAGCAGCCGCTTTCATGCCTGCCTGTCTGCTATTTAAACATGCAGCAGTTCCTGATCACATTAAACGTGCCTTTAGATTTTCCATCCGAGCCGCCGGGTGGCCGCAGGCTTGCCTTTCCCTCTTAAAACACACGTTTGTACTTACAGAACACCTTGCGGGGGGAAAACACATTTGGGCGGCTGCCAGCGGCGGCTGAGGGTTCAGACAGGAAGAGACAGTCGTGCTGGGAGGGAGAGCAGCGTGTGAGGTACCGTGACGTTTCAGAAGGCTTCCCCACGTGATGGACTATGAATAAATAGCTGTTTACACTTGCTCCTCCAAAGAGCGTCTGATGAAGGGTTTCTGCGTGTGAATGCGGTTTATCAGGTCTGAGAACGGAGATTGTGATCAGAAGTATGTTTGTTGAGCTTATGGCTGGAGATATTGCGTCTGTCGGTTGTCATGCATTTATTTGCTTTCGTGCGGCTCTGCTGGATCGTTTTGATCCCGTGATTTGCATTTATGTGTGTTTATGTGCTCAGTGTCTGAAACCCTCCCTCGTGATCAACCGTGTAGACTGTTATATACGCGTGCGACGTGACATATTCGTTTACGCAGGAAGTAGCCCAATCAATAACAAACAACATTTGTCGTAAAAACAGGTAGTAAAAACTCTCCAACATAGTTGATCTTCGTTCTCTGCTTTTGTTCGTACCTGTGATCTGTTAAAATCAAGAGTTGTTGTGCGCATTATTTTCATTTTGAGATGGCACTGCTAACGGGCCGCATAATACATATCCAAATAATTATTCTTTATTAAGCCATAACGGATGATGTCGTGGTTACGTTTTTGTTTAGTGTGCAAGGGACACAGAAAAGTGTGCAGAAAATTTCGTTTAGTTTGTTGGTTTAAATCCCAACAAACACGTTTTTTAATTACAATAATTGATCAAACAATAATCTTTGTCATGACTGTCAGGTCACGTGTATATACCTGAAAACGTAAACCTGTATAGCATAAAGCTATTTATTAACTAATGTATAGTGTGCGTGTGTGTGTGTGTGTGTGTGTGTGTGTGTGTGTGTGTGGGAGGCAGGTTGGCTCATCCTCTTACAGCACTGGTCACACAGGCCTGTATGTTCGACGAGAGATCTGCATGGGGCTCAGAACTGGAGCTTTGTTGAAATGCAAAGCTAAGCAGTCAACACTGCTCCACATTTCTGTAGCATTCCCAGCAGACTTTGCACTCTTTGAAGCATTTCTGGGCCAGGGATACAGCCTTGTTTATTCAGTGCATCTGGAAAAAAAGGAAAACACAGAGTCAGGGAAGAAAAAGGCAGGCTATTTTTTGTTCCCTCGATACAGTGAAGTGTAACTCTCTTTGACGTCTGAACAGAAGGCCTTGTAGTACAGCACTTACTGCCAGATGCTTTGATAAAAACACCCTTGTCAAACAGGAAAAGAAATAAATGCTTCGTTGAACTAAAGCTTCGTTGTGGGGGGAGCCCGGGCGGAGACTCCGCGCGTGTCGCTTCCCACCTTGTGTGGTTTCTCTGCACCCTGCCACACTGTGAGTCTCTGTGTGTGTGTGTGTGTGTGAGAGAGAGAGAGAGAGGTGCTTTAAACAGAAGGATAATTAGACCGTCTCTCTAAATTTTTCATTAGTAGTGTGTAGTGTTCACACTCAGTTAAACTGATAACAAACACTCAACGCAGTTCGGCCCCTTTTTATGTGTTTGTTTTTTCTCCTGCCGCGTATTTGGAAAGCAGATGTTTGTGTTTGCGCTTTGAGGCGAATCTTCTGCCGCGCCAAGTAGAGTGTGAGAGGATTTACATTCGGGCTTCTTAATCTGTGTAAGAGAACCTGTTTCAGGATGTAATTCACATGGAATGTCTTTTGATTCGGATTAGTTTGGGCAATCCTCTTACCCGATGGCTCAGTGTAACTTATCACTGACGGGACTGTCTTGTGGAACACGGCAAATCCGCATATCCATCCCGCCCAGACTTCCAGCCCCTAATTCTAATCTGTCTAAATCTGATCGGAGACTTTAACTTCCAAATACCTCTTGAAAGCCACAGCTCGCTGCGTAGTTCATGTGAGGGCTTTATTTTGAAGCGAAATCGTGGCCAGGGATTGCCAAACACGTTCTTATTTGTCGGAGAGCCGGGTTAAGTTTGAATCGATGCACAAGGGCAGCGTTTGTCATTTATTGCTTTTAATGTTGACATTTCGGTTTTGGAAATTTCAAACCTTCCACTGTGGACTCCCAGCTAACAATTTTAGGTTGTAAGAACGTTTCCCTAACCGTTTAATTAAGTAACAAAAATGTTAAAAGTGTTACTTTGAATGTTTTAGAAATGTTTAAAACATCCGGTTTTTAGATGCTGTATTAACGTTATTGCTTGCTTACAAAACCATTATTCAAACCTTTTAATTCTGTAATGTTTTTAAAATGTTACACTGTAATGTTTTTGATATATGCTATGTAACATTAAACAAAGATCTACTAATGTTACTGCAAGAATGTTTATTATCCTTTAAAAGAACTAGCTAACATTCAGAGAACATTCATTGTTAGCTGGGATGCGTTTTCATGTCATGTATGATCGCATTTCGTAAGTGCCTCTTACCATGAAGCATCTCTGATGAGTGTGAATACATGCGTTAGTCTCTCTTACGCTGACATGATTCCCAACCCCAAACTCCAAAATCACAGTCTTAAGATCAACAGCCCACTCATGTCCACATCACTTCTGTCATTATTCCATATGCTTCCCTCAGCTTTGTTGGTAATGCATTCTGTTGGAGATAGATTTAGAATCAGGGCACGGCTTAAAAAACTAAGCTCGTGGCGAACATTCCCTGTCACTGGCCATTTCTCTTTATTCCTCCGTGCTTTGACTTAGAAATACCATGAAATATTTAAATCCTTGAGTCATATTCTTTATCCTTTAAGGTTCTTTATAATTCAATAAACAAGGATTAGAGTCAGAGCAGGCATGCTCCACTTTTCTGTGTCAGCCAGCAGGCCACAAACGGGCTCTTATTAAACGTTGTAAGATTACGCCTTAATCTCGCGGAACACATGTTGGGAGGAATAAAACCAATTTTATTTCAAAAACGGGAGTCCGCAGCTCTCCCTGTAATCTCATCGCCGTTCTGTCAGGAGCAAAAGACGCGGTTATGTGTCAAAGCCAATGTGAGGGTGTCGAAGGAGGGCGGTAGACAAAAGACGTGACATGCGGGGTGATGCTTGTTCTGTCTCTTCCTCTCTCTCGCCTCAGTCGCCCTCCTCGTCTCCCCACACACACACACACACACACACACACACACCTGTTCTCCAGTCGCGCCTCCCCCTCCCCTCGCATGTGCCTGCTTACTTTAATTTGCTTCCCAATCATGCAGGATTTGGCGCTGTGGTCCCTGCGCCCAGTGCGAGGCTGGTGTGAAGATGACGATAAGCTAAAGCCGTAAATCCCTGCCTCAGCTGTCTTATCTGGAGCTGCTGGGGCGAGTGGCGCGCTTTAATGGAGGCAGCTCTGTGTCTGGGGTTTAACTCCAATCGCATTAAGACTCGCCTTCGCCGCTGCGCCTGATTTCTTTTATTTTTTCCCTCTCCACCTCCCTTTTCGTCGCCGTCATCTGCTTTCCTCCACTCCCCTCTGCTTCCTCACGTCGGAGTGCATCAGGAATTAAAGTTGCGGTATGGATGTAAAGAAATCGACTCATAAGCTCCCACAGTTAATTCTCCACAGAGTCGTTTGTCTTTCTGACGTTTCTCTGGCTGCGTTTCTGCAATGATCGTGAAGAGGCGATTTAATAGCAAATTACTTTGCTTGCTTTTGTGCTGATATTGTTCCTTAATGGACTGAGAGGGAATTTGGAAGCCCCATTACAAGAAGATTGTTAAAACTGACACTATAAAAGATATTGGACGTGTCACGGCGCTTTTAAGACATTGTTAAAAATGCATTTTGTTTAATGTCTGTACTCCCGGTCTGCTGCACCTACGGATTAATATCTCGTGGTGTTTGTATGTCTTCAGTTCCATTTAACAGGGAACGTTCTCTGAATGTTGACTAACGTTCTCTCAGAGTTATCAGAAAACATTCTTACAGTAACATTAGTAGAACATTTTTAAACGTCATATATCATTTATAATGTTTAACTTCTTAGTGGAACATTATAAAAATAATACAGACTTTTAAAAAAGGTTTGAATAACGTTCTTATAAGCAAGCATCAACATCAATACAACGTCTAAAACTGGATGTTTTCAACATTCCTAAAACTATCAATGTAACATTTTAACGTTTTTGTTACTTAATGGAAACATTCAGGAAACGTTCTGACAAACTAACATTGTTGACTGGGTTGCCTCGTTCAGGTCAATCTGGATCTCAGCCAGGCGTTCTTTGCTTTCGTTCGTGGTTCTTTGTGACTGAAGGATGTAGCGTGACGCCCCGCTCAGCTGTGTTCTGATTTTGGGATGCTGTAGTTTGAGCCATGTCTCATCAGGTAATTAGCTTGTAGGCCTAGCTTATGCTGCCCTTGACCTGATGTAGAGGGCTTACCGCGTGCTGAAGGCTTAGCACAGCTCTGGCATCCTTGGCCTGACGCTAATAAGGTCCCTTAGCTCAGTCACACAACAACAACCTGACCCGGTGCGGTGCTCTGATGCCCGAGGTGCCCGCAGCTAGCAGAGGTCTTGCCAAAATGACAGCGAGGGCTCTGGGGAGTCCAAACTGCCTTTGCTCTTATCTCCCGTCACACACACTGCGGCTGTCTCTGTGTTGATTCAGGTGCACTGCACTCCACTGCTCGGCTCTAAACTCCTGGGCCAACTCGAACTCTCCGCTGCCTCTCAGGCGAATGCCAAAACAAATCTTATCATAATTAGCAGTAATCCAGCTCATTACCGTCTGCCTAATTATCCTATTAATAGCACTTCCTGGGAGAGCTTGTTTGCCACGCAGGCAAATGTTTGTTTCCAAATTAGCAGACAAGAAGACAGCTCCATTGTTCAAACACGGGGCTTTGACAATGCAGAGCCGGCTAGAATCGTGACGCAGAAAAAAGAGGTATCGCATATATTTCTCTGGCTCTGATGTACAGAAGCTCCATCACACTCAAAGCCAGCTGCAGGACTGTAATTGCTGAATATCTGCCATCACAAATATCATCTTTAATGAGATTTACAGTCAACATATCACAATCAGTCCTGTTTACATTTTTAATGCGCATGCCTCGTCGTATTTACAATTCATTGGTATGCATTAAAAAATGTTTGTCTTCATAATCTGTTGTCAAAAAGTTGTACATGCCTCCGTTCTGGTATGTAACAACAATCCGATCCCTGATTAATAAAATCAAGTCATTATTTTTCTTCTTGAATATGTTGTTCAAAACATTCAGATTTGGCCAGTTCAATTTCTTCTGAAAGACTGTTCTCATCTGAGGGACGCAAAAGAAGATATTTTGAGAAATGTCTTGGTGGTTTTTTAGTCATACAGTGAAAGTCAATGGGTGCCACTGTTGTTTGGTTACCAACGTACTTCAAAATATCTTCAGTCAAACAGGTTTGGAATGACATGAGGGTGAGTAAATGATGGGAAAAATGTCATTTTTAGGTGAATTCTTTAAGTCACACATAAAGAGAGATGTTGTGAGTTATGATGTCACGCCTCAGAAAAGCTGAACATGGACGTGGGGGTAATAAAAGGTGGCCTGAGGAACTTGTGAGGCAAAGAAAACGCTGATGCGCGCGCAGGGAAGACTTCAGTGTCAGTGGCGGCCTGATGCAATACTGGATGAGGCACAGTCACACACCTCTTCATAGCTACATACTTCTGTCATTACCCTGAACCAGACCAAAATGACAACATCCTAGGTGAATCCAGTATTTCCCCCCCCCCCCCTTTCCCCAAATGTCATTACACAGGTAACGTTTGTATGCAGAAGTTCTGTACGCTGTATTACAGCCCCAAAAATAAAGACGGTTAAGATTCTTTAAAAAGATAAACATTTCCATCTGTATGAGCTCTGTACAATTAGTGTTTTCCTCAGAATAAAAAACGGAGCGAATTTTAAAGGTGGAAAGCAATTACCTGACCAACTCTTTCCCCTCTCCAGACCTTACTGAAGTAGCGAGAGGTTTTTTTATGAGTTTACTGAAAACCGCTCTTTGTAAACTAACACGCACATTGCAGACCACGAACATGCTGCACCAGCCCTATATATAATAAATGACTCTCTTACCTCTCACACCCTCTCGGCACACACACACACACACTCGAACCCTGTCACGGTATGAATAAGCAGTTCTTGGCTTGTGGAACCAGCAGGGCTGTCAACTCGTTGATGTACAACACTCTGGCCTTTGTTCCCCCGTACACAAACACGCTTGCCACATTAATATTTCACAGGAAATGTACTCTGCGCTCCTGATTTAAGGCCCTTTCTTGTTAACGGTGCTGTTTGCCTCATTCGTCTGCTCAGACGTATGTAGCTTACAAGCCCATATTTGTCCCTGACTTACGCTGCCGTTTAGAATCGTACGGTATTTATTTTTCATACCGTAATTTTTGGGTTATCTGTATGGGAATGTTCTGTAAGTACCGTAATTTGATTTTAATTAGCAGTCATTATGCTCGTCGGTGCTTTGCTGCACCAGTACGTCTTATTTTTAGGTTGTTTTGTTGTTTGTTAATGTGTGTGAGCTGTATTGTTAGTAAGCAGCCCTTTTCTGTCGGCCGTGTGTCTGTGTTGCAATAAAAGTGAACCCAGGATAGTGTGATCATTTGTTATAAAGGGAAATGAAGCACTGTAGAGCCCAATAAAAGAGCCGGGGATCAATAGATTCTCCCCGCAAGAGTAAAACATAACAGAAGCAACTAAAGCCTTTTATGAGAGACACAATACATTATTCATGACAAACTCTCTTTTGTTCTGCTTTGTTGTGTCTTATACAGATGGGATTACAGACGGCTAGATCTTGGAAACATATGAAAGATTAATACGCGAGCGGGGACATGGTTTGCTTACGAAACGACTAAATAATTATTCTTGCACAGCGAGTGGCGGAGAAGCTCCAGAGATGGAGAACTGGGAGCAGAGTTTGCCTGCAGAATGAGATGGTTAAGTCAGATCCAGCCCCAGCTGAGAGTGACCTTGATCCAGCAGACACTGCTGAGTTTATATCAGATGAGATCAGATGAAGCGTAAACCTGAAAGGTGAAACGTAATCCCAGGTTGATGGTCTTTAAAGACATTGTGTTAAGTGAATTTATATTGGCTGTATTAGTTGTACAATAGCAGAACTGATGGTACGTGCTGATGTTGTACTGAAATGTAACTCCCTGTGAGATTATGCCCCCCTACTTCTGATTGGTTCATACACTGTTAAGGCTGCTACCTGATTGGTCTTTATCTGTAAAACCCGCCCCACACCTAATTCTAATCCTAACCACGGTGGGAAGACACAGGGGAGTTGTAATTTCACGGGGAGTCAGATTTTGATACAACGCCGGTCCCAAGCTGCAATGAGAGCAGACTGTGATGTAAGGTGTCAGCTGCAGGGTCACGCAAGGACTGTTATGTCCACACGGCAGGCCCCACAGGTCAAGCTTTACCAACCAGTCATGGGAATCGCGGTTTAGCCTTTTATCTCAAACCAAACAATCAAACTGGCTTACAGGCCGATTTTCTCTGAACCACAGACCGACTTTATGAATAAATAACATCGCGAGATGCCAAGTGTGCGTTTTAAAAGCACATTGTGGTTCTCTCTTGTCGGTCCCTGGTTGTTTTGGGTAAACAGATTGATATCCCATTGACTTTATTAAGTAGCTCTGCTGGAGTGTAATTAGCATGTCCCGAAGAGCAAGGATAACGAATCCTTCCGTTGCCCTTGTCCATCATCGCTTCGGCGCATTAATTGATACGAATGCGCGGGCACACCCCGCACGCCGCAGAGACGGAAAAACGTCTGTGATCTGGGATGAATACGGTCGTTAAGAAATCGTGGCGCAAATGAAAATGAATTGATTTATTTTAATTGATTGAATAAAACACAACGCGTCCGTAATCTTTGTCGAGACGTTCAGAGAAGGACTAAACATTTGTCAGTCTTTATCTATTTTCAATTAGCTGGCTATAATGATTAATGGAGTGCTCAGAGTTATGGATGAGTTAATTAGTGCAGAGAGCTCATCTCATTAGAGCACAGTGGCATATTCACCACATGCTGCAAATGCTGCTTAGGGTGGCACCAGTCTTTCTGTCTGCACGTGTCTGCCCGCCGCCTGCTCGATGCAGTTCCTCGTTCATGACACAATGCTGCGTGTCTTCATCATCATCTTTGATGCCACCAAAGGTCACGGAATGCATGTTCATCAGTGCATTAGGAACCTGGCTGCATTCCTGGAACGATGTTGATGATGTTCCTGCAACTTTGTTTACATTTCTCCTGCACCCCAGCTAACAGGGAACTGTTCTCAGAACATTGGCTGATGTTCTCTAAAAGTTCTCTTAAACATTCATGCAGTAACATTAGTAGAACTTTTTTTATACATTATATGATATCATATATATCAAAAGCGTTATTTTTAAGTTGTTAGCGGTACATTTTAAAAACGTTACAGAATTCAAAAGTTTGAATACAGTTCTTAAAAACAAACAGTAAAGTTGATACAATGTCTAAAAAACTGTTCCTAGAACTTTCAAAATAATGTTTTTAACTTTTTTATTACTTAATGGAAATCTAGGTTCCTACAACCTAAAATTGCTCGTTTTAACTGCCTCCATGACCTTGAGACTCTGGCTGATATCATTGATGGAGCTTCATGTGTTTGTTCCCCTCTTATTTCCAGGGTCGTTTCATTCCCGGCGCTGTGAATATCTTCCAGGGTCTCGGGGCTGCGACCAGGGAGCGACTGCGCTGGATGCCGGATGCGTTTGCCCTTTACTGCTTACCCGAGACCGCTTTTGCAATTTCTCTTAAAATTATTAAACGGTACACACACAATGCTCTGAGCTGGCCCAAAACGCAAATAACAGCACCTATGTGCTGTCCCGTATCTCCCAGGACCGAGCTGGTATTTAACAGCCTTCTTTATTAATGCCTGCCGGTGTGCCATTAGCTTTTGTTCTTGTTCTGTACCCGATTTTTTTGTTCTCTTTCGAACAATTTATATGCATGACTGATTAGATATTGGTAAGCAAGCACGTCGTTGTAATTAAGCTTTGATGAGAACAATCCAACAGCGATGGATGCGCGTGCGAATCTCTGTTCTTTGTCTTCCCGTCCCCGCCTGTCTCGGCTCACCTTTGTGTAATTCCCTTAAACTGCACCAGGCGCACCAACCGCTTCTTAACTCTTTGCTAAGTGTTAATTAAGCACACAATAGCTCAATAATTGAGATAACACAGCAATTGGATGGTGGGCTCCTTTTTATTTTTTTAATTATCAAGCCCTCTGGGTGTTACTCCGTCGTAATGAAATATGGTCAATTTGACAAATCAGTCCCTCCTAACGGCGTTAATGCCTGCTGCATATTCATGGCTTTTTAGAAGTCTAATCAAAGTCACTGCCTGGCCCCCCCCCCAAACCCCCCCCGTGTGTGAACGAGATGTATGTGTGAGCGCGCGTGTGTGTTTATGTCTCTCGCCTATGAATGATTCATGCTGTTTAGCTCACAGTTGCTTGGCTGCATCTGGCTCAGGGAGGTGTGAGTCTGGCCAAATGGAGGGGCCACATGGCATCTCCAGATGTTCAGCTTTTGTAGATGCACAGCTCATCAAAAACAACAACCCGTGCCACCCCTGGGTCTCTGCCATCTGGGGGAGAACCGTACTACAGCTTCCTGCCAGCCTGCCGTTGCATTGCGGGGGAAAGTTTCGCTGCAGCTTGGTCGGAGAAAAAGCGACAGCGTCGTCAGACGGATCTCCAAACTGTGGTTTCTCATCTTCTCCAAATCACGGGTCACGCCGCACAGCTGATTGGTATCCATAGATGCGCATATCCATGTAAAATCCCAAACACTCAGGGAGGATATTTCATGGCCTGCCTCTCTTATCTTCCCTTTGATACATTTTTTATCCACCTCGATTGAAGATTCGGTTCTTTCATTTCCTGTGATATGTGTCCTGGCTTTTTCCTCTCAGCAGTGGGGAACAGATAAAGCCCCCAATAACCAATTCAAAACTACAGAGCACCTCAGCTGCCCTTCTCCACACCTTAACCCTGATAATGAATTCATTAGATATTACACTAGCATCTGCTTGGGGACCGATGGAGCGACGTTGGATAAAAGGTTTATGGATTTGATCTTAACAAGTTTTGGTAATGTGAAGGGCTGGCAATAACTTTTGTGTGTGCTAGGTGATCCTCTCTGAATGCGTTATGATACGATAGGACATGCAGTTAAGACGTGGATGGTACAGTACAGGTATATATTAGTACATATTAAATATTACATCATCGGTTAAATCATTACAGGTAAAGCAAAGGGGAAAAACTGATTGTAATTAACAATTGCTTGGTACGTTAGGGAATTAATTACTTGGTGTTACTTGGTATATGTTCACAGTAGCATGATCTATTGAATGTATATAGTAATATATAGTGTGTATGTGTGTATATATATATATACATATACATATATATATATATATATATATATCACGTTTATATATTTATTTAACTATTACATTGTACATATACTGTACACAATATACTAAAATACTATATAGCTTATATAGTCATATATATTATATAAACTAAATAAATATAAATACTATATAGTTTATATACTATATAGTACCATTTTGTGTCTATGAATGCAATCTCAGTTACTATGAATAATAACGCTAGACAATCGGTGTAAGTTTTAGTCTTCCTGTTTTTCAGTGTACTGTATGTATCACACTAACATATTCCATCAACAGTAGCTGTTTTGCATCTGAGCTCCAAACCACCCAACACAGAGGATGGATTACAGACAAGTTCTCCGAGTGAGTCATCACTTCAAACTACAGATGGAATTTACAGTTCAAAAGAGATTATGAATATTAAAGAGTTTTTTTTAATGATTAAGGTTTTGTTCTAGCAGGCAGCGCAGCAAAAGAGCACACACGAACTCAAAGGATTAGATAAACACAAAGCTTCAAGGTCTTTGCCTGGGAGAGAACTGCATTTATTAAATCGCCTCTTTGTAATTTCCTTTAAATAATGTAATGTTGCCGAGACTAAGAGCTCATTGCTGATACATGGTTAAAGCACTGGTCGGTTGGTTAGCCTGGAGAGATGTGCTTATGGTTTTGATTGACATGACACAGCAAAAACGTTGCTTGTTTTTAGCAAATGTATATTTGTGTTTGTGCATTTTTGTGCATGGTATACGTTTTTGCTTGTGTTTGCATTGTCAGGACCAGTGCCTTGAATGTTACATTATCCAACGCTTTTGATGATAATCCCCTACTTGTTTTGTGAATAATTTACTTAATATTAAAGAGAAAGACTTTGAAATTCAAACACGCACCTTTACAAAGCGCTCTGGGGTGAAATGAGGAGATGTGCCTTTAACTTGTTTAACGAGATGGCAGACTGTAACACATATTTAGGGTAGTCTTTTTATCTTTTTAAAGCTGCATTCTGCTTTCCTGTAGCTCAGTGGT
>JAZGTI010015512.1:0-13367 GCA_036877585.1 Botia kubotai
TCTTGTTTCTGATGAAAGGATTGATTGATTACAGAATGGTGATTATAGCAAATGGCCTGGAAGAGGCTGCCTCTCTCTCTCTCTCTCTCTCTCTCTCACAGTAACTCATCTGCAGAGTGCCTCTCCTCTTCTCCATAATGGCACAGCTATTAGTACTAATGCATTTCAAACACACTGCTGACACACCGGATCGAAAGGCATGTCTCTATCTCTCTCTCTCTGTCTTATGTTGCCTTTACCTCCCTCACAGGTTCCCTTTAAACACATCTAATCAAACAGAGCCGGGTTTCCTCTGAGCGTGTAGGTACAGCTGTACAGGTATCATTTATATGATAGTACAACTGTAACCACAGTAATGCATGTCACGACATTGAAATCAGTTGTTAATACTAAACACAGCACCACAACAACACATGTAGCTATGATATTGCTATGATATGAAATATAACTATGATACTGCAGGTTACTTGACATATTTTTCTTATGTTGAAGCCAAATGAAATGTACTGTTGAGCAGTAATAAATGACAGTATTAATATGGACATTTTAAAGGGTGTGAAGTTGCTCATAGACACTAATATGAGACTAATATGAAACCACTATGAGACTAATATGAGAATAGAGGCCCAGAGAGAGGACAGATGAGCTGTGTGTTTATCCATCATACCTGCCACAGTCAATAAGTGTGTACAGCATCCTTGATCTCTGGTCAACAGAAGAAGGCCATGGGGTACAGTAATGGAGCCTCGAGCTGCCTCCCTGGTCGCTATGGCAACAGCTGCTGGGGTATTCTGGGAATCTGGGCCGATGACATCACCTTTGTTAGCGCGAGGCACAGATGGACTGAGGCAGGTACCGAATGAAGAGGTCCGTAAAAGCGCACAGACGCGTGCATGTTTGCACGGGCAGGTGTTTGTGTCCCAGCACAGTTGGCCATGCATACTTAAACACGCAAAGCGCATTTGTGAGAACACAGTTAAGCAAACAGACGCGCCATGTTGGTGGGCTGCAGGTTTTTGCAAGACTCGCACCACGCGACACTGACCTCAACGTGACAAGTGTTGCAAATTGCTGTAATACATAATGATATTATGACACAACACTCCAGAAAGCTGAGGAAATAAAGTGGATACTGGAGAGCAGAAACTGATTTATTTAGCACACCAAATTTAGCCCATCATCAAAATCACTGCCAACATATCATGAAAATGTGATATATTACTCAGATCTAAACACACTAAACACTCACACACCAGCTTGTCCATGTCTGCATTTATAGGCGTCTTTTGCATGACTGTCACGTGAAAGACTCCAATTTCTGACTGTGTTTTTGTGTTCTTCACCTGATGCTTCCATCCACTTATGTTCCATGCTAAAGAACGTGCACACCAATCTAATTACAGCGAGAGAAGAAACTGTTACAAATCTAAAATCGACCAACGGAGAGGCTGCCCACAGAAAAACAATCCCAGCATCCCCTCCTGGAGGCCCCTCCCCTTTCTCTCCCAACTCTCTGTGAAGTTTTTGATTCGGTTCAGCCCCCACAGTTCTCCATTACCTGCCCTAATTATAAAGGCAAATGAAATCAGCTCGTAATACATTATTAATGTCCGTGTGTCATTAGGATTCAATTCCAGTATTTGCGACAATATGATATTTTCAAACTGTTTTCACGCCTGGTTTAAAGCGAGGGCAGATAAGAGGAGGTGCTAGAGGAAGAGAGAGATAGTGTGAGAGGCAGGTAAGAGGAGAGAGAGAAAAAATGAAAGTTATATATATAGAGAGAGAGAGAGAGAGACACCATATATTAAACTCTTAGTGAATGAAACGAGGCATATAAATGAATATGAGAATAAGTAACTGCACTGAGTGGAAATGTTGAATAAAAAATGTCATTGTCTACTGATCTCTGAACTAACATCACAAAACACCCACAAACACCCAATACCACTCACACGGTTCTGATGCTGATATCTCGAACTGATCACACCTTGTTTCTAGAAACAAGAAATCTCACAAACACACCAAATTCAAATCCAAATCTGATATGTGAGACGGCAGAGGCATCAAAGACATCAGCAGAAATCCAAAGACTTCTTCAAACTGATGTTTAAAACGTCTGATGACACATTTCTATAGTGTGTGCGGTTTTCTCATGAGACTGTATAAGCATTAAAGTTGTGCATATGTGCATTACTTATGGAATAATACATTCTATAAGGTCTGTCAGAGGCTTTATATGATGTATACCGCCGCCCTGCTGGTCTGATCCTGAATGACAGGCAGCATTCTTAATCTTCAAACTTCGCCCCCTCCCTCCTGCTGGTGACTTCAGTGGCTAAGCAGCTATGAAAGGAGATGGGCTCGCTCAGTTACGTCTCATCATTATTACTTTTAGAGTCTTTTCTCGAATATCCTCGGGAGCAACAGGGTTAAAAAAAACCATTTGTGAGAAGTGTAGCAAGACAGAGAGCACGGTCTCCCTGGAGACCACCAGTGCTGAACTGTGTGTGTGTGTGTGTGGCTACATGTGTGTGTGGCTACATGTGTGTGCTACATGTGTAACACATCAGACTGTGTATCTGAAGCCATGAGTATGTTTTATATAATCACCACATTCCCTATATAAAGATCTGATCGTATGCTTTTCATAGACATCAAACTCTAACAACACTGTACTCAGACAAACAATTAAGCACAAACTTGCTAACGAGTTATCTACCAGTCAATTCATTTCCAACTTGACAGAAAAAGACTCGTTCTGTCGAACAGATATTGAAATATTGGTAATGACACTTCATAAATGTACATTATAAACCTCTCAAGAAATGCAAACGTCTCAAAATTAATTATGTTTCTGATGTTCAAGCTGTCAATCAGCTGTCACTTTACGTTTCCATGACAACCAAAGACGAGCTTCTTTTGGAGAAATGTGATTGTTCTCTAAACGTTGTGTGATGGTAACGCAAGCAATACTGGTAACTGATTCTCTTATTTTAAAACTTTTTTTATGGATTACAAAGGTGAAGTAATAACGCCTGAAAAGTGCAGAATAAGAAACCGATACATTAAACATTTCAACTTTCTTAAAAATTAGCAAAAGTAATTAACGAGACACAATATAAAGTTGAGACCTGTTATAATCTCTCCTAAAACCAAAATTATTGCTGAGAAACTCATATAGGCAAGCGGTTTCAGAGTACAAGTATTCTGAACTTTAGACACACATCCACACAAATGACAAACGTTTCATTTGTGCTTTTGAAAAGGTCACCCATAAAAACGACCAAAATCTGCGGCAGTAATTATTCCTGCTACAATGTGGCTGAGTGAAATGTGTTCTCATATTGTTCTGGTACTCAGATTAAAAAGTTAAGTGAGACCGTAACCTCAAATCTCACTTTCAGACATTTTGTTCTGAAGTCATTTTGGCTCCACTTCCCAGCGAACCATTTTAGGTTGTAAGAATGTTTCCCTAACATTTACTTTCAGTAACAAAAACATTAGAAATGTTTTTGAAAGTTCTAAAAATGTTCAAAACATCCAGTTTTTCAGACATTGTATTAATGTTATTGGTTGCATATAAGACCGTTATTCATTTTTAAATTCTGTTTATGAAATGTTTTTAAAACATTCCACTAACAATTTAAGAATAACTTTTTGATATACATGTTAAAAAATTATACTAACTTTTTGGTAACTTTGAGGGTTGAAAGAACTTCTAAAGAATGCTAGTCAGCGTTCTGAGACTATTTCCTGTTAGCTGGGTTTGGACTTACTTTGATTCCGTCTTGCCATGAATGTTCTCTCTGGATGTCTTCAGCCTCTCTCGCCAGCCTCTGAAAGACAGAACCGGAGGCTCATGAGGTTCATGTCAAAGAGAACCAAAAACACATTTTTGCCAAACAATAATTCAACATAATTTTAACACTCTACAAAGAAACAATTACAATTATAAATCTTGTGTGTGTCTCTTATGAAGCACACACAAGATTTAGCTCAGTCAGGGAAACTGGCCCACAACAGTAACAGCAGTGTTCTGTTAGTAAAACATAATGACAAAAACAAGTACAGTAGGCAATTTCAGAAAGGCTAATTAGCATAAGATCCCGCCCTCCCTTTGAAGTGCTCTTTAAAGCCACGCCTCCTCCCACACATAAACACCGCATTCGGACCGAATGCAATGATTGGACGAACATTTCATAGTCCTGTACCTTCCTCAGAAGATATACATTTATATAAATATATTTACATCAATTTACTTTGTGATTGCTATCAGGATTTGAAGACTTTCAACCCGCATAACAAACAATGTTTCAGGAAAAAAAATCACTTACCCTGCATTATCCTAACTATTATCTAAAACACCATGAATATTTGTCAACAATGTCTAACCAATTGATTCACTTCATTTCAAGGCGAAACTGAAAAAGTTTACTTACTACTTTAGAGTGCATCTTTAATTCGACAGACTTCATGAGAAAAGCTTTCTGTATTATTTTGAAAAACATAAGTTGTCTCTCGACACACTTCTCAGAGTATGTGGGCAGCTCTGCATGTCACAGATTCATTATATGCGTCAGCGTCTCAACAGTGTTAAGCCCACTCCTCTGAGCTAATGGTGCTTATTCTCGGCAAGATATTTCCCCTCACAAGCTTTCTGATGAGCTGCAGAAATACACATTCATGTACCAACAAATTCACTTTTTATTACACTGACTCACAGATTGTATCCCAATTTGCATACTGTGCACTTAAGTTACACACTTTGCAGATAACATGAAAGTAAGCACATGCAAGGTATACTTCTCTATGCTGCATACTACTTGCGTTTGCACACAAAAACATGATTTGTAGTATGCAGTATAATCACACGACGGTTTCGATTAATTTTGTGGGGGAGGTTAATGTTTTTGATTAAAGATTACGAGGGCACACGAATGAACAAAATAATGACATGCTGAAGGAAAATAAAAGGAAAAAAAATGAAGAGCTGTAGGAAAGTATGAAAAGTTTGTCCGGATTGCTTCGAGTTACAGCAGTTACTGTTAAAGCAAAGTCTCCAGAGTAACACACGACGCTGCTGTAACCAGAGTCCATATGGTGAAGGTTTAGAACAGAGATATTGGCCTGCACTTCCATGATGTCAGCACAATAATACACACACCCCAGCACTGAAACCTGCTGCCTTACACACACATTACTCGCTGGTCAGAGGAACATGTGCGGAACTGACCCAAATTTCATGTCCAGATTATTATTTCATGAACAAATCCTGTGCTGAAAACCTTTCTCTCTGTCGCAGCTCTCGGATCTCATTTGCATTCATGAATATTCAAACATGCCATGTCTTCAAATGTCACAGCAGGTGTGGAGTCAGTGATGGAGAACAGCACAGGTTCTCTCGGTTCCTCATGATGGACAGTTTGAACATGCTGGAAAAAAAGAGATTTAACATCTACAGTGATCTTCCATCTCAGTTCTTCAAGTTATCCACGTTTCATTTTTTAGACATTATATTATCATTATTGCTGGGTTGTATGAACGTTTTTTTAAATTGTTAAAACAAATTCTATGTTTTTAAATGTCCCACTAACAACTCAAGAGTAACATTTTTGATACATATGATACGTAATGTTTCTAATATGATACGCAAAGTTTTACTAATGTTACCGTGAGAACATTTTGTGATCATTTAGAGAGAACTGATATGATTTAACCAATGTTCTGAGAACGTTCCCTACTGGGTTGTCCCCAGTACATGCTTTCATTGTGTGGAAAAGAGCCTAAATTCTCTGCTATTCTTCCTTGAATTGTGTTAGACAGAAGACAGAGAGTCACAGGGTGGGTAAATGATGACAGAATTTCATTTTAAGGCGAGCTGCTGTACTCATCGCGCGTGGGAGCACAGTATTGCTTTCAGTCTCTGTTTTCGGACACTATTAGATTAGATCTGTAATCACATAAGTTTCCACACAGGTGATTCACTCTCTGGATGTCTTGCAGTCCCACATTCCCCTGATTTTCCTGGGGAGAGCCACCTGATCAGACAGACTCACCCATGAACACCTGCTGCCTGTTTCCGGGTGTAGGGTGCAATCACCCACTCACTTCAGCTCGAAACACAGGCAGAGCTCCAGCGCTCAGCAGTCTCCCCCTCACGCCAAAAGGACGCTTCAAAAATATCAATAACGTACATATACAAGCTGCAATCCTACACTTATTGTCTTAAAAATGAACAAAACACAGTTATTGTGCAAGATCATAACAGATCCGTGTTTTACACAATCTCTGAATCACACCTGTAAATTTATAATAATGATATATAATCTGAGCAGTTTTATGTTTCAAACAGAGATGGCGACAGAGAGGCAAAAGTTACGGATTGCAGCTTTAATCAACTGCATTTAAATCTTTCAAACTGTTATTGAACTGCAGCTTAAATATGCAGTAAGCCCACAGCAGTAATGCATCTGATGCTGGGAAAATAAGTCAGCGAGTGTTCCAGAGGTGAACCTAATTCAAGGGCAGTTGCATTTAATGGCTACACCATTAGAACTAATGCACATGGCAAATGACACTTTACTCCAGGGGGCAATTCAAACTGTAATAAACATTATATTTTATTGACCAGACTTGCACGAGGACATTAGCTGCATTTATACACAACGCTATGATTTGAATACACTTTAAAGACTGGGCGATATTTTCCAGAAACATTTCTCCTTCTGCTGGTTAAAAGTCTCTTCACATCCTGATAACAAGTACACTGCTCTAAATATATTAATATAAAAATATATATCTTTTGTGGAAGGCACAAGACATTACAGTGTTTGTCCAATCATTGCATTCTGTACACTACAATGTAAGCATGGTTGGTACAGTTAACCGGAGGGCACTAGCTTTTAATGTTAAGATTATATTAGCTGACGTTTAGATATAAGAGACTATTGGATGACTGGCAGATAACCAGTAAGCCATGCACAAATCCTGCATGCACAGTTCAACAGTTATGACGTCACTGATTGTTCACAGTAATACAGTCACATTTACAGCAGAGAGCAATTTTCTCTTGACTAATACACAATGACATTTGTGTAACATAACCTCATTAATAATGTCTCTTGTGTAACTGTGCACAATGTATCAGTGTACGTTATTCTAATCAAATGTTCAAAGTTTCATCAAACAATTTAAACATTTTCTCTGACTTTTTCTGTAATATAAGGAGAATTTGGCAACAGTAGTATGCTAAACCATTGTCACATGACCTCATCATGTTACATGTTTAATTCAGTGAGGGCCATCCACTTACATTCATATAACTACTTTTGGTTTTGCATTTTACTCCAATTCGGAGTAAAAATTTTCTGATGGTAACATGAAATGGAAATTGTTTTTTGTTGCTCTTTTTTACATTGATAGGCTTAATTTGTCTCACTGAAAATAGGTCAATCTGAGCGCAGTGCATTATGGGATTCTGTACAATGTGCTCTGATTGTTACCTGTGCTTTTTGGCAAATGTAGTAGCTCATTTTCTGCTCGCGTACAGAAAATTGGCAAACTATGAATAGTATTCATACTGCATACTTCAAAAATAGCACGAGTAGTATGCTATTCTGAGTGCAGAATCACGCTGGGGTGTGCTTACACAGCACTAACTCCAGAGATCAGATCCATTTAGGTCAATGAACAGAGATCATTCAATATTACAAACTCAGAACATAACAGTCTGGAAGTGCTGAAGTATGAGAGAGAGAAAGTGAACGTCTTTGTTGCTCTGTTAGATGGATGAACACACAGACAGATGGAAGAATGGATGGATACACGGACAGATGGATGGACAAACACAAACATTCGTTTACTTAACCAGAAAGCGCATGTTCTGTACATGAGACATCAAAATTGAATCAGGTCACAGAAGCCTTAAAGACGTGAATTATAAAACAAACGGAAAATGACACGAGATCCTGTTTATATCTCAAATGTTTCTCTAGACAACGTTCAAATTAAACAGAAATTAAACACCATCTTCTTTCCTCTCGACAGCATTAAGACTACACAGAAATAAAATGCAGGTTTTAAAATTGGCTCCCAGGAAAAATACCCCAGTAACAGATTAATTAACCAATTAATATCATGAACAAATGATCAGAGCTCTGTTAGTCACATTCATTTATATATACACACCGGAGATCAACAATTTTCCCATTTGTGTCGGTATGATTTTCCCAAGCTATTCTAGGAGACACATCCAGGATAAAGCTGGAACAACTGCCTCTCTTGAGTTTAAAAACAGTAATATTTAAACAATAAAATCTGTCAAGACTTAAGACTCCTATCTTCAACATCCCAGTCTCAACTGTTTCTGAATCAGTTTTACCTTTCATATGCAACTTAAGAAACGATACTGCAGTGTCACGGCCTCAACTGCTTCTAGATCAGTTTACTTTCATACGCAGGTGAACGCGGATGGCTGGCCTCTGGTCCGGCAGAGGCTCTAAGACCTTCATTCTCTCCACAGTGTTCAGCTGGAATTAAACCCAATCACAAGAGCCACTGAGTCAGAACACAGCCACAATAACAGATGGGCAGAGACACTCACTGACAGAGAGAGACAGAGACAGAGAAACAGAGAGAGACAGAGAGAGAGTGAGAGAGTGAGTGAGAGAGCGAGAGAGAGAGAGCGAGAGAGAGGATTGGAATTTAACTTTTCTCTTTCTACTTTTCAGAGGGTGTTTGCTTAAAGAGTACTTGAGCTGTTTGTGTGTCCATATTTCTTTGTTAATCACTCTTCTGCTCTTATTCTTCTGTTTATTCGCTGTAGTGTGAATACAACCAAACAATCAAGAAACAGCATGAAATTAGTTTAGTGTTTAAAACAGATTTTAAAACAGAACTTTATCAAACTGAATTAAGTGCAATATATCAGCTTAACTTATCTTCCCTCCTTCCACACAAGTGCTTTTAAAAGCAGGGCTGACCAGCCTCCCTCACTGCAACTGACTGAAACTGCAACTGTCTGAAATTAATTGAAACTTGTTTGAGTCTACGAGCCGAAGTGAACGAAAATAAACAGGAGAATGATTCATCTGTCTGTGTGTGAACATGACAAACAACAGTGAAGTGGGTGTGGAATTCAGTCCTAATGTCATTTTAGGCGACTTAAAAGGCAAATATTCAAATTAAGGACGCCTCTGAGGAGGAGTCTGAGACAGTAGGACTGTCTGAAAAACACACAAGACAACATCCGTCCCTCATCACACCGAGTCTAGACAGCAGAGAAGAGCGAGAGTCACAACAGTATCTGACAGCAGGAGAACACACGAAACCTGATGCGACCTCATTTGTTCTTCTTATTCTGCATTCTGCATGTTTAGCTAATCTATCATGTTATCTTAACGATCTATCTTAATTTAGTTTTTGCCAACTCCAAATGAAGATTCTGTCATGCGTGTTTGGAGCTGCAATCTGTATCTTTTTTCTGATTTCCCATGAAATGTCGGTTTGGCTTCATTTGATTCAACATACATAATGAAAAGTACATAAAGTAAGCTGCAGTTTTATGTGTTGAACAGAGATGGCGATAGAGAGCTGAACGTTACAGATTGCAGCTTTAATCAGTTTACTTTGAGCAATGCAGGGTTAAGATGCAGGGTTACAGAAGTCCTCACAAAGCCAGCAGTGGTGCTGTGTATCGTGACTTCAGAAGAGCACAGAGAGCGCACACAGACGCTCGGTCAGGTAAGTGCTGACTTGGGCTGAACAGTTTTTGTACATAAGCCAAGCGTGGGCTAAGGAGGACACCAGGAGGGCACTTATACCGTCCTGTTACACACACACACACATATAGAAAGAGAGATAAAGAGAGAGAGAACAATATCAACAATGTTGTTTTAGTTTCAACATGGCAACATTATCTGAGTCTATCAAGTATCTCTCTCTCTCTCTCTTCGTGTTTTGCAGATTGAAGCTCAAGGACGAACTGTTTATTTTTGCTGCCCTTTACTTCAATCATGTGCGTGTATCTTCAGATTTGCCGTGGCGATCATGAAGCGCTACAGGAAGAAAGAAAGGTCAGGCGGAACGTGCGCACTGACAGACGTCTGCTCTGCTGAGTTTTTTATTTTCTCATCATCAACAGATGTAGATCTGCGGTAGATCTGACAGCGCTTGTGTTCAACAACGCATGTCGTCTACGCAGGGCCGTGTCTTTCACCGTGCACACGTGACAGCGTGTGTCAGAGACCGGAGCGCACACACATGCTCGTGGGCCAGGGTTTGAGGGGGGTGGGGAGTCTACGTTGGAAATATGGCGAGTCGGGCGGCTCTCAAAGCAATTACAACAGATTGGCAAATTAAAATGAAGGCCTTGAGCAACCGGAGCGGAGACGAGGACAGACACGTGGATGTGGGGGATGTTGGGAGGGGTGAAATCATTTCGATGCTACGAGCAGTTCAGAGCGATTTAACAAGCCCACCTCCAAAATCAACACGGCTCAATTCATTATGGTTACATGAACTCCTTGTATCACCAGTGGCAGGTTTATTACAAGACCTTTAAAACAACAGGGAATGTTCTCAGAACGACTAACTGACTAACATTCATTAAAAGTTCCCTCAAAGTTGTTAGAACACATTCTTGCAATAATCTTAGTAGAAAAATATTTACCGTTATGTATCAAAAACGTTATTCTTAAGCCGTTAGTGGAACATTTTACAAATGTTAGAGAACTAACAAGTTTTAACAATGTGCTTTTAACTTATCAATAACGTTAATACATTTAATAAACATTCCCAGAACTTTCAACATTTTTATGTAACTTAATGGAAACATTTTTACAACCTAAAATTGTTAGCTGTGGACTGCGCAGAATATGTTAGCATCCACACCAGTGAACGATAACGTTTACAATTATTTAATGTTCATGGAACGAAATGTCAGTAATAGAAATATGACATATAGAAATGACATAATAGAAAAGCCCAAGAAAACATGTGCAAAATAAAAAAAACAAAAAAAAAACAACAACAAGTAAAACGGACTCTTCTGATTGCCCATCTGAACAGATGTGTTGAATGAATAAAACCTACATACACTGCAGTCTGACCCTCTGAAATCTCACACATACATCCAGGAATCTAAAGATGATGTAATTGGAGCATTAGATGTAATTTGGAAAGTTTGAAAAGAAAAACTTAAAGAGTGAGAGACGGAGTGTGGGAGTGAGAGAGAGAGAGAGAGAGAGAGAGAGAGAGAGAGAGCTCTAATCTGAGTCTAATCAGGTAAAAGGCCCTTGAGAAATCCTCATGGCAAGACGTTGTTAATGTCAAGCCGAGACCAGTCGATGGGAGCACAAGAGAAATATATGATGCTCTGGTTTGTCCTGCAGTCGTGCCTGTGTCTCAGTCACTGTTCAGTGGAGATCTGGGACACACAGACTTTGTGAATTAGGTCTTAAACCTCTGTAAGACAAAACAGATTCTGCTGTCTACTCAGACACTCTGCTGACCTTGAATTTACAGAAGAACAATGTTATTAATTCTGAAACATTTGAACAAATATAATGCTGGAAACTACATGAATGTTACAGTCTAGAAAATCATTTTATAATATTAAAACAAAAAGGAAGAAACACAAAGAGACAGAAATCACTTGGACACTCGACAGATGATGAGCGTCTCATGCATCTGAGCTGCTCTGAGATTCTGTAGCTGCCTTATTTTCTTATTCTTCTGAGTGAACAATTCATCTCTCGTCCGTTTCCTTTATTCTCTTTATTCTCTCACTCCGCACTCGCTCTCTTTCTCTCTCCGTGTTGAATGGAGAATAACACAGAGCAACATTCACAGTGAGATGATCTGTTTGAGAAGATCTCCAGCAGACCTTTCAAACTTCCTCTGTTTTCAGTCAACCTGACCTACATTTCTATTACACAAGCTGAAGCAACTGTAAAGATGGACTGATGGCCTCAGGCTCAAGAGAGAGAGTGTTTGGGACTTTAATTCATGAAAATGTCTTTTTTCATGTTGATAGTTGGTTCCAGCTTCACCCTTATTGACTTCTCTACATAATCAGTGATAAAGGAGAGTTTGTCAAACAGACACCTGACATACCTGACCTGACTTACATTCTCTAAAAGTTATCAATTCAATTTTATTTCTATAGCGCTTTTTACAATGTTACATTGCTTCAAAGCAGCTTTACATATAAATAAGAATAATATTAAAACACAAAACAAATGTCGGACATGTTAATGGTATTATTGCAAATAATATGTGTGTGATGTATATAAAACTAATTAGGCATACTAGACTTATAGTATGTTTATGTTTATCAAATAATGTTCTTGAATTTGCAATAATGTTAGTAGAACTTTTTAAACGTTATTTATCATATACCCAAAACATTATCCTTAAGTTATTTGTGAAACATTTTAAAAACGTTACAAAATTAAATAAAGTCTAATGGTCTTAGAACCCAACAATAACATTAATTTCCTAGAACATTCAAAACAACATATTTAACGTTTTTGTTAATTAACGAAAATGTTAGGAAAACGCTGGGAAGCTACAGCACTGCAGTACAGAAAGTGTGTTTTATAGGTTTAATTTTATAGTGTTTAGCGGCGTATAATCTCCTGAGAGGAAACACAGAAGCTGATTACTCGTTCCTCAGCCAACCAGATTTTAATAGAGTACATATTTGTGTTTTTGGATGCAAATTGTAGACTAGTTATTCCATGATTATAAAATCTACATCCAAAAGAGCTCTTTATGCTGTCCTGGGTAAACAGCAGAGATTAGCTGATCATACCAATGGAGCAGGATTATATTTAGAAGCAAAACCAGGAATCTGTTTGAACTGAACGCCACTGTTACAAAAGACAGCGCTGAAGAGAAGCGTGYGTATGTGAGAGATGAGACCGAACCAGAGGCGACTGCCTCCCATGCAGAACTCATGATCCATTTCTGGAGAAAGTTCTGGAGAGTTCTGTGACAGACTGATCCAGAGTTGCATCTTGTAAATGTTCTCCTAAAAACATGACCCGGCGACATTTAATCCCAGAATCTAAAGGAGAAAAGAATTTTATTTTCCATGAGGAAAATAAGACTAAATTGTGACATTATCCGAATCAAGCACACTTTGCTGCATTATGATAAATTATTTAATATGGTTTTAATGATTTTAAAATACAGAAATGATAATAAATTCAATGTGGTACAACAAGTAATATGATGATGTATCTGTTCATAAGAATTTAGAGGACAAATATGTTTAATTATCATTCAAATACTGTCATAGTCCTGAATAACAGACGTCATATTCTTTCATCAATATAGTTTAACAGAGAGAGAGAGAGAGA
>JAZGTI010015513.1:0-13365 GCA_036877585.1 Botia kubotai
CGTTGAACCCAAGGTACAACATGTACTTTGCCACTGCTATGCTGCAATAAACATCTTCATCAAGATCTTCTACGTCCTCTTCACTTTTTCTTACAGATCCCTCAGGTCATGGCATGCTGATACGTGGCTTACTGCTATGGGGGTCATTTTCCTTCTACAAGAATCATTTAGAATTTTTTTTTCTGTCAGTACTGGACTATTTTAGAGTGTGTGAGACTGGCTTGACGGCACCCTGCTTTAAAGCATTGCTAATTTGTTAAAACACAAAATGAAATGTAGCTTTCGGTCGTGCTACACCACTACTTGCTGGAAAATGTATTTAGCTACTTCCATTAACTGAGCTACTGGAAAATGTAGTTAAGCAGCATCAATACTTGTAGTTAGCTACACCCCAAGATTGCCCTTTATTTCACTCATCAGCTAGCTTGTTGACAAACAACCTGTCTCATCTGCTCAGCTCTTTCACAATCAACAGGCCCTAGCTCAGTCAGTGCTGCTCCAAGTTTTTCAGAATCACAACACTGACTCCATCAGAGAGGGACATATTTGCACTGGACGGCCAAGTAATGAAATTTCAGCCTGTACAACTCACCATATAACTAACCACCTACACTATCTGCCAACATGTACTGTCTACATACAGTGTATTACACTCTACAGTGAACATTATTACAATTTATAAACATAGGTGCAATACTGCTGTTGTAGTCTCTTGCACCTGTATCACTTTATAACATTACATTGCTGCTGCATTTGTTTACACTCATTACCGCTAAAACTATACCGCTATTATACTGTTTACATTTATACAGTAATTATATAATAATTACTGTATAACAGTAATAACAGCTGTTAACCTCATTTTATTGTCTGGTACTACTGTGTGCGTGCAATGACAATAAAGATTAAATTATTCATTTATTCATTCATACTATAATGGCCTTTGCTTAGTTTTTGAAGGCAGAAAAAGTTACAAATGTTTTAAATTTTTAATAAGCGAGAATTGTTAGTGAAAAATATTCATTAAATTAAAAAAATTCCATTAATTTATTAATTCAAGGAGTTCATTAAAAAAGGTTTACTTACCACTTAAACACCATTAATGGATACACTGTACAAAATGCCTTGTTCCTCTTTGGTAAACTGTAAAATATACAATACAAACATGACTTATACTAAAAATCACCAGTTATTATTCAACCAGTCACTGTCTGAGCTTTAGCACTAAACACAACGATGTTCCTCACAAAAAGCTTAACATACTTCCTTATTATCCTACCAGACACACATGCAGTGCACTGATAGGTTCAGAAAAAAATGGCCAGAGTGGAGTCATATGACGTGACCTGCCAATGAGATTTCGGAATGCAGGCTTTCATTGGACCACAGCTGTAGTGATCTGGATGGGGCAGCTGTAGTGAAAAGGAATGCTTGCATTCACAGAAGTACTCAAATAACAGAAAGACCTTTAAACTGAATTCAGCCATTCTTTATTTACATGGTTTTAATTCTGGAGCACTACTGTAGCATGTTTTTAGTACTACTGGATTGTGATCTTTAAACACATGTTGCTACATTCAGTTATAGAACAATCACAAGCATTAAGTAGTGACATTTACTGCGCTTAAATATAATAAGTAATATAATAATAATATAATATAATATAATATTGAAGGGACTATATGGGCTAATCCCTTTATTATTCTTTATTATTATTTATGCACTTTCACTTACAAACAGACATACAGACAGGCAGACAAACAGACAAACAGATAGATAGATCTGAGATTATTATATCATTAACCAGTGTAGTGATCTGTGATGCTTAACTAGAGTTTCACCTGTAGAGTTTCACCTTTCAGCACTGCAATTTATTTAGTTACACATTTTTTTTATATTTTCAGTCTGATATAGGTAATTACACATTGAACATCATTAGCATTAGAGACCATCTTAACATTTTTCTCAAGGTCCCTTTGTCAGTTTTGCCAGTGACCACATCCTTGTCACATCCTTGTTTGCAAACCACTCTATGTCTGTGTGGAATCTAATAGCAGATTGTTTGATTATTAGCTTGTTTTGAAGAATGATTTGAAGAATGATTGTTTGAAGATTAGCTCTTATCTGTGGACCACACATAATTTAATGATGCTTTTATACTATAGCTTTTCGTGCAGACTCACAGTTCAGTTTGGTATGAAAGTGGTTTTATAAACTATTCAGCAAATCTGAGTCCACTCAAAGAAGTGGATGGGAAAAAATGTGAATTCAGGCACACAGGTTCACAGTTGAAGTGAAAGCAATTTTTCCTAAAATCCAAACCAGGTTTGCTCAAATAATAATATAAACCACACTATAAACCACAACATTTAATCAAAATGTTGAGTGGTTGGTGAGATGTTCTGGATTTCAAAGAATTCATTTATCATCTGCCAGGTGATATAATCTCTTACAATAAATAAAACAGTGAGAGTGTAGTACATAGCAATATATTATAAAACAGTATAGGATTAATACTTTAATTGTTGTGGCTAAGGAAAGCATCTCATATTTGTGCTTCAGTAATAAACTATGCCTCAAAATGTACAGCTTGTTAAAGCTGCAATCCATAACTCTTGCCCCTCTTTAGCCATCTCTGTTTGAAACATAAAATTGCAGGTTACTTCATGTTCTAGTTAAACAGACATTTCCCACAAAATTCAACCCTGCAGTTCAAATTAAAAATTATTATTATAAACTTACTTGCGAATCAGGGTAAGGTCAAGTGACAGTTTTGAACACTGTTATGTGCTTGCTCAATAACTGTTTTCTGTTTTAACCTAAACCAAGTTATGGATTGCAGCTTTAAGGAGATGTGCTGTTACTTTTCTAATAATTAGATTTACATTTTAAAGTATTTTGTTTACAGTCTTTTGACTGGGCCAGTACACCCTAACAACCACTGAGAAAGCCCTACCAACAGCACAGTAACAACACTTTAGAAACCACACAGCAACACCCTGGCAATCCCCTAGAATACCAATATCATGTCAGCAATTTTTGACATATTCATATTTTCTTTTGAAAATGTAAACATCTAGTTCTCCCTCGGGGTTCCTCAGGCATTGTGTCCCTCAAAAAGTCAGTTTCATTTTGAGATGAAACTGAGGACATGTTTCTGGATAGATTAAATAATTATTATAGCCAGAACATTTGGCAGGTCTTGGTCGTGAGCATTCCTTTTCAAAATGCTTTATAGTCATGTAGAACATAAGCATTATATGAAAGGTCTTGTTTCTACTGATCAATAAAACTCACAGCAAAACATACAGATGGACAGATAGAGAGACAGATGGTTAAAACAAGACTGTTAAGTAAACTTGCTGTCTTCTCTTTGTCTCTTGCAGAATGTTGGAATGGTTGAGTGAGGTTTTTTGGCAGGAACATCTCTGGTTTCCAGAAGGTTTGGGATGGGCTGACCTGGACGACCGTGATGAGCGGGTATACGCAAAGGCGCGGAATTTGTGGGTGGCGGTGCCAATCGCAATCATATTTCTTGTGATTAGACAGATCTTTGAAAGGTACGTTGAAACTGTAAAGGTCTTATTTTTCCTATTTATTGGCACTGAACATGAAATACTGTCACAGGTAAGTAGTGTAAATCAAAATTAGAACTTTACAAGTGGGTTTTGTTAAACAAGTGGGTTGTTTAAAAATAGACAACCAATCATAAATTTGTTTTAGCAAAATATGTTTAGCATATACATTATTTTCTCATTTTAGATTTTTAGAAAATGTTTAAAAACTGAACTGTAGTGTTACCTAATGCTAGATTTTCTCATATTTGGCTGACCAGTTGTTGTGTGGCTCACCAATGTATCAGATTTCTCTAATACATAAAATAAGTAAGCTTGACCAAAGTTCAGGGAAAAAGAGTTTATTGATGGAAGTCGTGTAGCATAGCCGTCTTCTAGATCTTAACCCAAAGTTCTGTCTGTGTGACAGAGTTTTATACCTGATAACAAATGTGCTAACTAAACATTCAGGAAATCCCACAGAGATTTCCTGATAGGAGCACAGCAGTGGGATCCTTTGATACCACTGAAACTTCACGAGAAGAACTAACCAAATGGGATCCCACAGAAATCACACAGAACAAATGTAGGTTTTGTATCTGTGGGACAATCACAGTGTTATCATACAGTAAAATACACATAATCCTTCACTAACTAAAACCAAAATGAAACATTGTGAAATGTTTTGTGAAAAAACGATTTGTGCTTGTGCCCCACACTTCGACCATTGGACAGAGAGGAGGGAAAAGAGTTAACAATAAACAGAAATACATGCATATCACTGATAGTGTACTTACTGTCTCTCTATCTGTTGGTTTATGAAGGTTTGTTGCTACACCACTAGCCTCATTGCTGGGGGTTAAAGAAACTGTGAGATGGCGAGTTACATACAACCAAACACTGGAATCCCACTACTGCAACACATCCAAAAAACCCACACAGGTGCACAAACTACTAACCACACTCTACTATACAAGAATCACATAGACCCACATCACCACATAAATTGTTGTCTTTGCTTTTATGTCAAGAGATCAGTAGAAAAGCTGTGCAAGCAGACAGGTTGGACTGAAAAACAGGTTCAGCGCTGGTTTAGGCGACGCAGAAATCAGGATAGACCCAACGTTCTTAAGAAGTTTTGTGAAGCCAGGTACAGACACACTTCACATGGACATTTTATTTACTTTTTTTTAAATAACCACTGAAACAAATTATTTTGATGAAAGTTGGTTCTGTTTATGGTTTTTAAATGTCTGCATTTTTGCACCAAAACCGATGAAATGGTGTACTAAAAGAATTAAAGAGTGTTACATCAAGAAAGACTGTTGGCAAAGACCCTAAATAGGCAACATACAGACTTCTGTTGTGTCCATTCAGTTGCATGCAACAACAAAATATACACAAAATCAGTGTACAGTAGCATTGCTTACAAACAAATCATGAACCATTTTTATAAAATTAATTAGTTAATGTTAATGAACTGGAAACCTTAACTGGAATTGGAATTAGTCAATTCTTTATGATTCCCATTCCCAAATCGTGACATTGTAGAGGCTGTAACTGATTGTATGTAAAGGAGATTGTAATGTTTAATCCTTGTGTGTTATCTAGATACATTGCATTGTACAACATAATAAACACTATAACAATGTGTGTGTTCTTGTGCAGTTGGAGATTCACCTTTTATCTTCTCGCCTTCATCGGTGGCCTTTGTGCACTGATTGATGTAGGTTGAAATGTCTTTTGCAGCTTTGCCCGGTTTTTACTCTCTGATCTTATTTCCTGTACTGACTTACTGCATTACACAATCAATCCATATAATTTCTCACTAGAAACCCTGGTTGTATAATCTAGAAGAGATGTGGAAAGGTTTCCCCACACTGGTGAGTTACACAAAAACTCTATTCTATATCATCACCAGATCATTAGCAGAAAATGAAATATTTAATATATGTAAATCAATTATATGCCTAACTACATGACTAATAATTATAGAAAAGCTATGTGAGTTTTCACCACAAGAAACATTAACTTTACCAAAGTTACATGACCAAGTGGCTTTAAACAGAACCTCCTAAAAGATATAAGCGCTCAGATCTCTTTAAAAGTATTTTTAATAGTCAAATCAAAGGGAGAGTAAAAGAACTTTTTAAAGTTTTGTGTTTTGATGTTTTTATTGTGTCTCCTCTCGAGTTATAGGATAATGTTAGACATTACTGATTAACCTCATGTCTTCAAACTAGTCGATAATCTCTCCTCTCATTCAGACACTGTTGCCATCTCAGTACTGGTACTACATGCTGGAACTTGGTTTCTACACCTCCCTTCTTTTCAGTGTGGCGTCAGATGTCAAGCGTAAAGTAAACCAGTCCTTCATTCAGTTGTCAGTCTAGTACAGCAAACCTCATCTTTGCATCACTAAGGACATTTTATTCAAACACAGCATTTCATTTTGCCAGCAGTGCAATATTCAAATCAGCAGATGAATCGTTGCAGGCAGTTTTATTTCTGTGGCATAGTTGATTAAAGACATTTATAATATAATGTTTCCGTGTGCTACTTTCAATAAAAAGAAAGTCAATATGGTCTGTAAGAACCTGCCACCTTAAAACACTGGACTATAGGGAGTGGGGTAAGATGCGCCAGCGGCCAATCAAAAAACTGTTCACATTTTTTCTTATGTAGTGCTCTTCATACATGTAGTGCTCTTGGTGGCTTGTGATTGAGGTATGCATGAGACAAGTGCTAAACATTTAATTGCTTTTGCTCTGTTTTTTGGATTTAAATTCCATGTTGATTTAGTTTATCCACTGATATGATACTGATGATACTGGTGTGCAGTTTGACACTTTTGAATCATATTTCTTTGGACCTACAGTATAGACGATAGACGAAAATATTGAGGTGTATTAGCTTTACCTAATTTTTTTAACTAGAGAACAACTAAATTAAAAGTTGCACAATTTACCCCACCCTTCTCTCCAAGTTGTGGAAATAACAGCCCCTCAGACTGCATGGGCAAAGCTTGACTACCCTACCATTAAACATCATCCTTTGTCTCTGTGTGTTAAATTTATTATTCAACACATTAAATACTATCAGCTGTGTAAAGTTATATCTATAATATCTCAAAATGGAGGTATTATATATTGACATTGGATTTAAGAGATCTCATTTTGTGTCTCAGGACTTCAAAGAGCAGATCATTCATCATGTGGCCACCATCACTCTCATCAGTTTCTCCTGGTGTGTTAATTACATCAGAGCCGGAACTCTGATAATGTTTGTGCATGATTCTGCAGACTATTTACTAGAGGTAAGACCACACAAACATCTTATACCATCACACATGACTCAAAAAACACAGCTCATTTGACACTTTAACAAACACTAGGTCTAGAGACCTATGAGACATCAACACAGTGGAGATGTTTGTGGTGTAACCTAAGAGGGGTTTAGCTTAGTGGTTAAAGAGCTTTGTTTAAAGCAAATTATAATTTTGCATTTAAGGTTTACATTTCAGCAGTTCATGTGAGTTCTGGAAATTAAATCAGTGACTTCAATGACCAATGACTACAAACTGAGCTAGAGGAACAACTGTATTCATTAGCTAAAGTTTTAAATGGGTGACAATGTTTTGTAGAATATTTTTATCATTAGCAACCATATGCTAATCTTATTTTCAGTTAGCATAGCCTCCTTCTACTGCACAAAATGTCAATTGTAAAAAAAAAAAAATTGTATCTTGAAATCATAGATCCTTTTGTCACATTGGCAACTATTTGCATTAACATGTATTTCTTGCCTTAAAGTGTCATGAAATCCATTTAAACATGGGTCAGTTCTTAACTGAATGAAAAACAGAGCTCTAAATGGGAGTTCAGGAGAAGCTTGTTTATCTTATCCGTCAATCAAATGACAACACTTGGTTCTAGCACAATGATAGTAGAGTTGAATCTTGTTAGACCTCCAGTATGACCTCCAACTCATAAGTTTTCCATTTTTTCAAGGATAACATTAACAGGCAAACTCTTAAAATGTGAAGTAGGTGTGAATTGTCATATAAGAATATTATCCATAAAACTATGCTTGAATGCACCATTTGAAAATCCACCAGAAAGAATATATAATATACAGTGCCTTGCAAAAGTATTCATACCCCTTAAACTTTTCCACATTTTGTCACATTACAACCACAAACTTAAATGTTTTTGAGATTTTATGTAATAGACCAACACAAAATAGCACATAATCGTGAAGTGGAATGAAAATGATACATGGTTTTCAAAATTTTAAGCAAAAAAAAAAGTGTGGTGTGCATTTATATTCAGCCCCCCTGCGTCAATACTTTGTAGTGCCATATTTGGATATTTTTTATAACCTAACCCTGCTTTAAACTTCTCCAAAACTTTATCCCTGACCTGTCTGGTGAATTCCTTGATCTTCATGATGCTGTTTGTTCACTAGTGTTCTCTAACAAACCACTGAGGCCTTCACAGAACAGGTGTGTTTATTCTGAGACTAAATTACACACAGGTGGACTCTATTAACGAATTAGGTGACTTCTGAAGGCAATTGATTGCACTGTATTTTATTTAGGGGTATCAGAGTACAGGGGGCTGAATACAAATTAAAATTTGGAAAAACGCTTAAAATTTGGAAAACCGTGTATCATTTACGTTCCACTTCACAATTATGTGCTACTTTGTATTGGTCTATCACATACAATCTCAATAAAATACATTTAAGTTTGTGGTTGTAAGGTGACAAAGTTCAAGTTCAAAGGTATGAATACCTTTGCAATGCACTGTACCAAGACACTTGTGTTATTTTAGATGCAATATGAATTGCACTGCAGCCTAAAATTCTATGTTAAACAGCATACAGTGTCACCTAGCATACAAGAAAATATTCTTGTACATTTCCTTCAGAGACATTCTCTCTCTCTCTCTCTCTCTCTCGCTCTCTTTTGTATACAAACCTTCATCATTATCATATTTTCATCTGTCTCTTTTAGTCAGCTAAGATGTTTAATTACGCAAGATGGAAGAACGCATGCAACTACATCTTCATCCTGTTTGCTGCAATCTTCATCATCACACGTCTCTTCATCTTCCCTTTCCGGTACACATCACATCTTCTGTTTCACACATGTGCCATCACCAAACATGTAATACAGGAGGCCATAGCTGTTTAAATGATCATATAATTGTGGCTGTTTCTAAGAGTATATACGGGACTATATACTCTTAGGGACTATATGTTAGTGTGTTTACGATTTTATAACATGGTTTAATTCAGAACACAGTGTACAGTACTATACTGTATAGCTCTGTTCCAAAAGCCAATGAGATGAGATCATTTTATAGCATCAATAGCTCTCATGGCTTTTTTTAAAAAGTAGACAGGAACATTTTGCCACTTTTAAAAATGCTTTGTTTCAGACAAAATCCTAAGGCAGCTTTGTACAATATGTGTCCCTAGTTGAGAATGCGATCCCATGATGCACTGCAAAAAGCTAAAGGAACAAAAATGAGTCAAGACATATTTTGATTAAAAAATATACTTTAAAATAGTCTATTTTTAACTATTTCTGTATGTACCACTACGCCAATGCGGTTCCATTATGATTAGAATGCTTCCTTAGAAGACAAGGCAAGACAGCCTTAAGGCCTTTCACATTGAGCGTAATGCGATAAAGTGAAGCTATTCGCAGATGAACCGTGCTGTAACACAGAACACAAAGTGATTGGTCACCTCCAGCTAATTCACATGGCGCTAATTGACTAAGAAGGTGGTGCTAATTGACAATGAATTTCAATGAATAATCCCACAGATGTGTTGAACCCAGCAGATTCTTCTGAGCACTTCCTCTTTTGTAAAGAGGCTTTATCTTACAGTGCTCACAAAATCTTTCCTTCACATTTGTTTGTCACCAAAAGATGAGCTTGCATCATCTTATTTGGCAGCACAATGATGCAGGCTATATTTCCTTCCCCATTCATCTTTCTCTCTTGCTCACTCTGTCTTGACCTCTCTCTGTCTCATTTGATGTCAAATTCTGTGCTTCAGCATGACCATCTCACAGCTGTTCTAAAGCTCAAATCTAATTGGACGCCTATTTTTGTCGGGCGACTGGGGAAAAATCAACATACTAATCAATAAAACCAAAGGGTTTAAAAAGGGTTGAATGTTTGCGTGTAATTGCGCTCAGTGTGAAAGCACCTTCAGACAGAGCTAATGTGTGTGCAATATAACTTTAATATATCATTATTTCTCTCTTTCAGCATCATGTATTGTACATGGGTGTATCCTGTGACCCTGTACGCTCCATTTTTTGGGTATTACTTCTTTAATGGGCTGCTGCTGGTGCTGCAATGTCTGCACATTTTCTGGGCTGCTCTCATTATACGCATGGCCCTCCGATTTTTGACCAGCAATGTACGTCTGTGTGACAGGGCAGTTTTATGCTCACATAGACACAGAACTTTACTTTTCAATTACATTTTTAATGCGTACAGTTTTACTAATTTCTGTCTCTTTAAATCTTTCATTGCTGTGATGTTCTGTCTCAGCAGTGGTCGGTGGAGGATGAGCGGTCTGATAGAGACGAGACGGATGAGTCTGGAGAGGAAGATGAGGAGATGACAAATGGAGAGATAAAGAAAAATGGACGAATTCAGAATGGTCATGCCACATATAATAACAACCATTCGAAAACTGAGTGATTCATGAGAGGCAGAGGAGTGATTAAAGAAATGAGTGAAAACCAAAAAGATTTTTCTCTCCTAACGCAGAATGATGGGAAATAAGAGGAGGAAAACATCAGATTACATGATTCCATTTTGTGAACAGATAATCACTCTACATACACTACAGACACAAAACACACACAAACACACACATTGGTGAAAGGTGCCAAACCCTCAAAATCATTCCTCTCTCTGTTGAGAAACAATGTGCCTCAAACATGTTCCTTTGTTTCCATTGTTTGCTCATTGTTTTATTTTACTTTATAAACTGTCAGGTCACTGGGTCCACTCCCAGATGTATGAATCTGCATCATGTTTGTTCAAATTCTTTACAACCAAAACTGAGGGCCATCTGAATTAATTTTGAATCTATCAGGACTTTTACTTTTACTATGTAATTTAAATATATGGCCACTAATGGACAAATCACTAACTGATCCTCTAGACACAGACCAGTTTTTTGGCACATACACTACCATCTCCAGTTTATTTGTAAGAATCTACTCTAAAGTTTCAAACACTGTGCAAACATCTATTGGCCAGTTGTAGCTTGTTTCTTTCCATTGATTGGATTTTAACATTCTAGCCACAAGCCTTAGGTCCCATTAGGTCCTAAGCAGCAGAGATGAATTGTTCACTTTTAAATCTTTGTTCTGTGTTATGATCAGAAGGCAGCTTTTGTGAGCTTAAAAACATGACCTTTTTACATGTTTTTATGTCAATGGACAACTTGCTGATTCACCCTCAGTTTTTTAGAATGTTTATTGTAAGAGGAATAATGGCATTTCTCAGCGTTATAGGTCAGATAATAAAATTATCTTTCTCCTTTAAACTAAACCTCAATTGGAGTTGCTGTTTTCAGACCTGCTAATTACAAAAACTCTTGTACAACTTCTTGTACAACTTTGTTTATTTTTCTGCCACTGTTTTGGCATTCAGGATAGTTCCTACATTATAAGCATCTGAGATTTGGGACATTTTATTGTTAAAGAAAAACAGAGTACTGACCATAAAAACCAATGTTTTGGTTAATGCAAGCTGCTTGGCTGAATCTGAAGTCAAAACCTTTTTAATGCTTACGTTGACTTCCGTTTCCCAAAGTGCTCTTCTCATCATGTTTTGTTTGCTGTGTAACCACCTATTAATATATTGACCCCCTTTCCTTTTAATGTCTTTTTTCCTTCTTTAAGTTCATCATTCCCTCCATTCTACTTCTCTCAGCACATCTCTCTCCTCTACACATCTTTTCAGATATGCAGTCAAATCAGATAACAGTGTTATCTTTATTTTGTATTTTATTGTGTTTTATTATGACATGATATTATGGAAAATGTTAACAATAAAATACTAAATGAGAGACACAGTTGATATGTTTGTCTAAGTATGTCTAAGTAAATACACTCAACAATCAAAACATTCATCTTTTTCTCTCACAAACATCATTTTACTTCAAAGACATATATTAACCCACTAGAGTCATTAGGATTACTTCAATGATAGATGGATGTGCTTACTGGAGTTTCAAAATGCTGAACCCTGATCAATGCTGGTTATAAAGCTGGTAAGAGCCAGTATATTATTTAATATAACTGATTGTTAAATTATGAGAGAATTTTCATTATGTGGTTTTCCTCGAAGGGCTATTTGCACACTTTGTTTGTTTATAGATAATGTGAAGCAATGTCACACCGCGTCACCTTTTTCGCTGACACTGAAATTAATATTACATTTGTTTTATTTTTGATTTCAAATTAAATCTATAAATTTTTCATTGTATGGTTTTCAGCTTAGAGATGTTTAAGCACACTTAACATTTTGCTTCACCATCTGACAACAACAGCCGGTTTAAACCACCCCTTACAATCCAAATGAAATTTTAATTGGATCTGGCCAATTAATTCCGATTCACGTGTTTACGTGTGACTTTTTTTTATCTGATTGTGCTTCTAGTCCTATTACATTCGGATTATTATGGTCCATGCAGCTACTGTCACGCTGGCACTTGCTGCTGCTTATCCATCATATGGTGGAAATGTTCAAATAACATATGTTCAACAAGCTTACAAAAGTCGATCCTTTTCTTTGTCAGAAACATTCAAATGTAACTGTTGCTTTATTGTTGTCATTGTAAATATTCACTTTTCCATTGCCATATATCAGAATTAAGACCAAAATCAATTCCCTAGAAAATCAAAATCCCAAGAACCTTGTGAACAGTTTTGTGTGGATGTGTGCAAGTATTACTAATTCAAAAGTCGAATGTACGAGTCATACATGGAAAGGTGATGTTAATTATCAAACCAAGCAAAGTACAGAACTTTTAAAAACACTCAGCAATGTAATTATTTTATTATGATTATTAAGTGATTAGCAGTGGGTTTAATCAGTGACGACACTAATAGATTTGCTATCCGGTGTCTTCTCACTTCTTCAGCCTGCTTCCCTTGGTGGTTTTACATGTAGAAAAAATGAACAACACATTATATTGTCCAGTTATCTCCTTGAACAATGACGCAAGTTACTGCGACACCTTCCACAGTCGTGACAGAAAAGCAAAATACTGCCCTAAACTCACTAGCACAAAGGCAGACCCATCCTACTAATATGTCATCAGAACAAAACATTTACCCAAAATTTAACACTGCGTGACAGCTTCACTACCTGTATTGGTACTTTTACCGGTAGTTAAAATAAATTGACACGTATGGATGGTATATTGCAATGCCAACAAAATAAAAAATAAATATATAAACAATTATTATTCCTGTCGGTAATAAATATAATGCATTACACTACTTGTAAATACTTCCTGTGGATGGATTACCTCGATTAGGTCTAGATGGGTCACTTAACCAATGGATTGTCAGGAATCTAATATTTACTGTCGACATTGCGTTTACAGCAAATATAGTTTAACTGATTGGAGGAACTGCCACTAAAGAGGTTCTTCCTCGTTGAGTCACGTGGACACCTTGAACGACTCCCGTTGCATGTCCATTATGGAGATATTTTCGCCGTTTATCTCTTTCAAATCTATGTGTTATGTGCTCGCTCAATGA
>JAZGTI010015514.1:0-13364 GCA_036877585.1 Botia kubotai
TATGAAATAAGCAATTTTGTACCATTTTCAACGTATTTTCCCTACCACGAAAATAAATAGAATGTACTTCAGTTTTGGAGCTCATATCTAACCCAGGCTTTCTCACTAGCACACAGATGCTAAGCAGGCCCTTGTGGCCACACTAGATCCCCCTCAGATGTGTTCTTTCAGCCTAATAACTAAAAGTGAGCAAGGCTCTCACATTCTGAAGTACAGACAAGAATTTGTGAGGAGACACAGCCGTGCTCCTTCCTAAATTTATAGAGCATTTTGATGGCATAACAGGGTCATTAATGTGAGATAATAAAACCATAACTTGCAGCTAACGATGCAAGTGACTTCCGGTAATGAGGTCATTTTCACTAATTTGGGTCAATGTGCGAGTTGTGCATATCTGCTTTCATGGTTTAATTGTGCAGAATATGAGGAAAAATCAATAATGTAGACTGAAAGTATGAATAATTAAGCCAAGGTTGAGCATCCAACTTCACCTAAAACCCACAAAAAATGTGTTAGAGTGTAAATCTTGGTTAAAGGCGATGCTTTATGTTGAAATGCTTTCCCCTGTTTTATGTAAAATCACAGTGACAACCATAAGCAATTTGGAGGTTGATTCACCTGAAAAGTTTAAACGTCGTGATTCTGTGGCTCTTTTCATCACTGTTTTAATTATTTTGAACATCCAGTCCAATATAGCAACACAGGCTCGACCAATGAAACGTTTTTATTCACGAAAGGTCATTTGCAATTTTGTTTAGTGCCACTAGTGATGCAGAAATGACAAACCACATATTAAAAACTATGATTCAAAAGTCATGTCCACAGGGAAAAATGTCTGTTACTCTAAAAAACAAAATGCTTTTAAACGCTTATTTTAAGCATATTTCAGCAAAGAGACAAATGACTGTGATTCTTAGTGTATGAGCCTCACGGTGTGCTGGTTAAACACACACTCACACCTGCACGTTACTTTCACAGAACACAACGTGCCAATCTAGGGCTCATGGTTTCCAGTCACTGATAGTAGCTGCAGGAAAACAGGGCTTGTTTTAGTCTTACCTCTAATCATCTCCAAACAAACAATCACGCGCATCAGTCGGTCCGTGTCACGTGACTGCGGATGCCGTGTCAACTAACACACAAAAGAAAACGCGTTTCCGTCATTATTTTTAGACTTATCTTGAGGTCTGCCTCCATCACACGTCAATCACCGCTCCAATTACAAACGGTTCTGAATGCCTCTCATCTATTGCACAGATCTCATTGGCTCATTTGCTGCGGTGCTGATTGTTGTACAGCTCAAAGATCATCCCTCACTGAATGTCATGTCTAAATTTACGCCTCTCGGAGTCTGTGCACAACGGATGTCACAGCTTCATTTTGTGAATGCGTCCGGTCGTGATTGTCATCCTAATTAAAAAGTTTCAAACATACTTGAAGTTCATTAAAAGATGTGGCAGCATAATTATCAGTTCGTGATGGATACTGCCCACATTTTTCTGTTTGTTTTGATTATTTTTTGTGTCTTCTTTCTCTTTGTTCTCCTGTTGCTAGGTTTAGCTTCATTAAAGTTGCTCCTGTATTCAAAGGCTGCTAATTAATTAATGCATTGCTGTCATGAATTTCAGGCTAAACAAATACCAGTTACCTTAATTCCCGAGCACCTGTATAGTGCATTTCGCAGGACTGTGTACACTGATCAAATGATTAGTTTGTGACTTTTTCAAAAACGATGTGTGATTTCACCTGACAAATCGGATCCTGGCTTCTGTGCTATTTCTGTTGCATTAGCACCTACTTTTAACTGCTGATGAGCTCTACGTCTCTACATGACTTAAGTGCATGAAATAATATGTAAACTACAAACCGTGATTGTAGAAAAAGCAAAATACATATTCAGAAAAATGTACAATTTGTCGGTGGAAAAATAACAACACACACGTAAAAATTGTGAGACATTTTCAATTGAGGGTAAACTCTTCCTCAAAGCTGCAATCCGTAACATTTTTGGGTAAAAAAAGAAAAATCTATCATTGAGCAAGACAGATGTTCAAAGCAAGGCCGTTCACTGTTCAAAACAATCTCACTACCCTTATTCACAACAATACATTTTAATAATGATTTATACTTGGGGAATGGCTTCATTTGACCTCAACATACGTAAAGACAAGTAAAGTAACCTGCGGTTTTACGTTTTAAACAGAGATGGCGCTAGAGAATCAAAGTTATGGATTTCAGCTTTAAATATAATTCCATTCAACATGCTAAACAGCTTAATCATCATTACGGCAGACAACCCTGCTCAGCTCTACCAGTATATAGATATGACTACCCCTATTGAACTTGTGTTAGCCACAAGTGTGCCGTTATTAACTACGAATATCCATCAACAGAGTCAATCAAGCTGTGAATCCTTAATTACATTTCAGCCAGATAGAAGTCTGGTCTATAATTTCACACTGTTACCAATTATGTCATTAAGCTTCATGGTATGTTTCGTGTAGGGATTTGTCATATGGCATATTTACATACAAAAAACCTCATCTGAGCTACAGCTCTGATGGTGTTGAATCACTTCCTCTCCCGATTTTTTCCCAGCAGGTCTGTTAGTGTAGTTAAATGTTCATCTGCTGGTTGAGTTTGGTTTGCTCGGAAACCGATGTCTCTGTTAGCTCGACCGCCACATTTGTTGACCCCGGCCTTCGGAGACAAACTGCAAGTGCCAAGAAAATACTTCCTCATTAGTTTAACTCTTAGATTACAGCCTTCACAGCGGGAGGCGAGGAAAGCAGAGCCTGCGTACAGATGGGCTGTACATGGGCGCTTTAACCAGAATACCATTTTGGAAGGGGGTGGGGGCTTCCCCCATGTCAAATAAGACATCTAATTTCAATAAAACCTGTATCTCTGTATAGCTTTAAAATATACAACCACATCCAAATGGGAACTCCAGCCATACAAAAGACCATTAACGATTAATTAATGGATTCAAAATGAGCCTTGTTTGTCATCAGCGTGTTATTTTATGTGCTCGACTGTTACTTTTATTTTCTTATTATTCTTGCATGTCAAAGTAAGGTGACGTATCACTTGCTGTTTGTATGCATCAAACTTTATAATCGACGCAGATCGTGTCTTGTCAGCACATCTGCGCATCCCATCTATTCTGATATCAAATTTTGTTGATGCCATCGTCGGTTCTTACCAGGTACAGACATTAGCACCCTGCTGCAGTACGCGTTTCACAAAGCTCTTTCAAAACGCATTTGTGATACAAAATCGTGGTATGTTTAACAGGCTCTGCAGAACAGAGCAATCACCTGAAAAACTGCTGAATGATGCAGTATTGTATTTTAAAGCTTTTCTTAAGGTGAACCTCCAAATGTTGCCCCGGGCACTATCAGCAGAAGCCATTGTTTTCATTTTCCACATAAAGAATCCGTCAATAGTTCAAAATCACATTGCAATTTACGGTGTCGTTATTTCCTCTGCTTAGACCAAAACCATTTCCGTGCATTGATTCAGAATGGGAGGGGTAAGGATAGACCCACCCACCCTTTCCCCCCCTCTCCTTTTCCATGCCATTAAGTTGCCTTAATATGTCTGTATGATATCGATTACATACGCACCCCTACTTTGACGGTCGCAATTTCAGCCCGGCGCTCGCTGACCGACCTCCGTCCTTCGATTGGTTTGTCTTGAACTGCACAAGAAGATTCAAAAGAGGCAACCATGTTAACCGTACACATGCAGCATTTTCACGCTCCACCATATCATCATACTGTACATGTGTACTGTATACAACCACAGCGAGACAATCTACAAAACACACAAATGCATGAATAAAACAAACGCTACTTGTCACATATTTTCCAGAAAGTTTTACGTGCCCCCAGTTGTTCCGTCAGACATCTTCATTAGTTAGAATGACTTACATTTAAAATTTTTACACGAATGTTATTTTCCATCATAGAGCCGTGGGTGGTCTCAGCTCAGCTGCATGGAAGACATATATCTTCCCCGTGCTCACACAAGCGCCAGAGGAGCACAAAGTGAAACTCAGTGACAGGCAGTGCGATTAAAAAAACATCTGCAAGCTGTCATTCAGTCCTATATTAAAGTTTTAGAGAAAGTAAAACTAAAGTGTCAAAGTACAGATTCAGAGCAGCGCCAAAGTTTGGGCATGAGAACCCTTACAGAGATGTAACGGAACACACGCTGTGGCTCTGGAGCTACACCGCGAGTATTTCATGAGAATTTCAGAGGTGGAACGTGATGTTCTGATACTGTCTGAGGTCAAAGGCCATTCATACGTTGGTCATTCGGTGAATGAAGGCATAAAGGTTTTTAAATGGCTCTTTGTCAGGGTGTGTTACAGGTTCCATGAGAACCTGTAACACAGAAAGGTTCTTTGTAGCGAGAAAGGTTCTTTGTAGCCAAAGAGGGTTCTTTACACTATAGAAAGGTAAAAATGGTTTATATAAGAACCTCACTAAATGGTTTTTAAGAAATCAAACTGTTTATCTCTGGCATTGTTGTAAAAGATAAAAAAAAAATATTTGGCCATCTTTATTTTTTTAAGAGTGTATTTGTATTCAGTCAGTAATTGTTGGTTCCATTTCAAAACACTGGAAAATCTTTTAGTAATCATAAAACTTTTATTTACAATATAAATAATACATCTTAAAAATTTGTTCTGTTTGCAGACTGACGTCTTCTGCATGAAAATGCTTCTCTGTTTTCAGGCGTCATCATTCTGTGGGTAGTCCGATTCGCTGGTGTACATTTACAGTCTTGTGTGCATGCCGTGTCATAAGAGAATCATATTTTTGTAGGGATGCGGCATTGCTCCCTGAAACGTTCGTAGTACAATTAATTCACTGATGCAGAACTCAAGGTCACTTCGATTGCACGCCGGCTGTGGCCTGATGGGCATATGACCACTGCAGGGCGTGCAGCTCTCGGAAAAGACTGCCAGATCTGGTCGACTAGGAGACATGACCCTCCAGGAAATGAATTTTAAAAGTTGTCCATTCCCCATGAGTCATCTTCAGGACCTGCCTGGGGTCTCCGAGGTTACCAAAGAAGTTTGTTTGACCATCTAGGAAATGTTCCTTTACCGTTTTCATGTATTTCTCTAGAAAGCCGTGACAGCTAAAAAGAAACAAATATACATAATTATACACCTTTCTTAGGTATAACAAAATACATTGTACATGCATGAAAGACAGATTCATCGGTTATTGTTTTCAATTGCTGTTACAGTATGTTTTTATTGCAAAATGTATATAACGAAAAACTCAATTATAGCTACAAAGCTACATCGACATTACTTCAGTAACAGAAACTCGTCAGGATGAGTAACCTCTTCACAAAAAACATGAACGTATTCTTTCCTACTCTTTTCAATCTGTGGCTCCCTGTGGCCAGCTCATTTTTGATGGCACAGTTTAAGTTCACTGAAGAAACCATAAACCTTTTCACCTCCCCTACTGTGAACCTGAAGTCTCTCTTAAGGAACATCTCTATGGTGCCCACCTCTTTCCAGGAAGTTCTTCAAACAGGTAGATTTCAAGACTATGTTCACTGAACATATCCCATAACGCCTTGGTCTCACCAGAAGCACAGAACGTTCCACACTGCCCATCTATCTTAGCTCTCTTTATATCGTCTTCCACACACTGAAGAATCCAACTTTGTCTGCAAGGCCAGAGGTCCACCAAACAACGCGGGCTGCGATCTTCTGGAGATCGCAGGAGATCAAGTCTTCATAATAATTATAGTAACTTGAATGGAGTTAATCACTCAGCTCATGGACAGATATGCATGTTTGATAGTTGCTTTTATCTGTGGAAAGGACGTGTTGAAATGCAAGAGTGACTGACCTGTCCACTTCTTCTTGAAGTTCTGCTGCTGTGTCGTTTCAGGTTGTCCTTTTGTTTGCAATCAAAGGGAAAGTTTGATCTTCTTCATTCTAAAAGTACAGAATGAATACTGAATACTCATATTTTAGAGAGAACAAGGTCCTGGAGGCCTCTAAAGCTGATGTACTGGTCTCTTCAAGAGGAAAGTCTTCAGGGAGTTCAGAATGACCATGAGCAATGTTCTCAAAGACCCTGCACTTTGACGCATCACATAGTAGAGGTACAGCAAAGGGTAGTGGGACTATTTGATCTAGAAAATCATATGCAGAATTTTCTTTGGTGTGCACCAATCCAAACTGGTGATCTCCAACACTACTCTGATCTTCCTCCTCTCAAAGACCTCCATGAAGTGAATGAAGCAGCATAGCAGTCTTATCTCGTTCTGAACTTCATGCATTAGGCCAGGTTGTTGACTAACCTTCTGGTTGTTCAGCACTTGTCCATCTGTGGGGTTGAAAGAGTAATAAATCCTGTCAGTGTTAGGGCCCAAACTGGAATTTAACACAAATTCTTGGACCTCCAGTCTTTGAGTGTCCTCAATCATCTTCTCCACATTCTTTTCTTCATTATATTGTCCAACCTTGAAAAGGCCCAACTGGATCTTGCTGAAGCTCTTCTGAAGTCCAGATTTTTCTCTAACAGAAAAAATAATAATGGCTTTACTTTAATAATAGGCGGAGGCCTATCAGATGTAATTTAGCACTGAATTTGAAACATTAAGTCATTATTTTGTACCGTTAGCATAAGCGGTAACCATTGATTTTGTACCTAATAATTGTCTAGCTTTTGTTTGTGAAGCTGCTGTATTTCTGGGATTCTGTTTTTTGAGTTTGTAATTCCTTTTGTGTCACGCTCGTACCCTTAATGAGCGTCACTGGTTTTGTATTTTTCTGTCCTCGAAAGACACCAAACCAAAATAGAGAGCAATTATAATGCAGAAAAATCGATGATTTTGCAGACATAAATGACGTTATGCATGAATGCTAATTTTATGCTATCTTTTTTAGCTGAAATTAGGAAACCAATACGAGACAATACGCTTCTGTATGTCAATTCATTGTGCGAACAGCAGAAAAGAAAAGCATATCAAAATGACACGTGCGTACTAATCTAATTTCTGATAGCAAGATATTACATTTTAATGTACACTAACGATACCTCTTAAGCGACTCACGTTGCACTTTTTGAAATGAACCGTGCAAAGATCTTTCAGAAACCCTTAATATGATAATGAGGATGAGAGCGTGTCACCTTTTGCGAGCGGATTTAACGAGCAATCCTTCAGGCGCAGTTTACTACAAAATTGCTGGTAAACTAATATCAGTTCTCTATTTTCAGATAAATTTTACGCCGGCAGACAGACAGAGGGAAAAAGGTTTTTGCTTTTCAAAAAGAGAAAAGCAGAGAGGGTATGAGGGTAAAGGGGGAGAGAGAGAAAGAGAGAGAGAGAGAGAGGGAAAGAGAGAGAGAGAGAAAGAGTTGGCGTGTAAACGTTAACTGGTGAGGAATGAACACTGGACCAGTCCTAGCTGAACTTCTCAGATCTCTATGTTAGGCCTAAACTAGATTTTACTTTTCTAATATATATACATATATAATTTTATATATATTTTACGTTTTCAATATATGAAGCTTGTGCTGATGCATCAGGTAACCTGGCTTGAGTGTATTGTTATTTTCAGCCCCAGATATACTTATAAAGGGCTCCGAATAAACCAAAAACATCAAGAACATTCGATTTGCATGAGACTCCTAAACGAATTGATACTCTCCCACACAAATTGATTCTTAAGTATTAATTTGATGAGCATTGTATTAGGATTAGTTTGATGCAGGCCTGTTTATCACTGTGTGGTTATCACAATTTCAATGCTATTCTTTTGTAACTTTAAAATGATCGCATTTCTTCTGCGCATTGTATTTCCTGCAGCGTGATGCAATAGAGCAACATAGAGTATAATAAAACCGAATACAGTTTTTCCACGAAAGGAGCATTTTTATTTGTTTCTACTTGAAGGAACATCTGTCATAGTCATCCAAATTTGCGATGCAAACAGGACAGAAAACATGCACGCTCAGCAGAAACTAAACATGATTAGAACTCTACAATAAAAAAACAATGAAAAAGCAAAGATTATACAAAGTTCAGTGACAGCTTCAAGACATTTTAAAATAAATAATAATCACAGGTAATATATTCATAAAATCACAATTCCACCTCCCCTCCAAGCATCTCTGCTTCGGATGCTCTAGTTTAAAAACTAAACGTATTTTCTAACTCTAAACGCAGAACTTTAGAAGTATTAGCATGCTGAAAGCCTTTGTCGTGTTTTTGCACTCAACTCGACTGAAACTCTTCAATCAGTCTCTAAACTCTAAAATCAGTCCGTTTTATTCAATGCAGCTCTATCCAGCACTGGGCTACAGGACCCGAACTTTATATTGAAAATGCATAATTAACTAGAACTTCGTCAGAGGCTAACAACACTTGGGCTTTCTTGATTCCCTCAAAGTCACTTTTTTATTAAAGGTGGTGGCTATCCTCCCTTTGTGGAGAGAGTGGGAGTCTTTATATCTCCCGAAATAGATTCCTAAATTAGATTTCCCGGGCTAAATTAAGTGTGATAATTGGACCCACAAAACTTCCCAAATGTTTCCCTGAGGATTAATTACAATCGCAGGTACTGTCCATCCTGAATGAATTCTTGAATGGGACATTCTGTGCTCTCGTACACATGGAAGTATCTTGTTTTACGATAGTAGATTCAGTACCTGCGGGCTTATGTTGTGGACTTATAAACCCCTGCAGGTTTGAGTTGTGAAATTGAAAGGCTGGAGGCTATTACACAAAAAAAGAAAATGTAAACGAATGCAAAAATGAATGATTGAAAATAGCTGCATGAGCCCCAAATCTGTACCGCGTTATTATTCAACAAACTAAAGGGAAGCTGTTCATATTGGACTTTTTGTTACAAATAGTGAAATACTCTCTTTACACGCTTTAGGTTTTAATCATAGGTTTAGCACAATCTAGATCACTCTGAAATAAGCCCATCCATCATCTAAGACAATCAGATTGCCGTTTCCATCATCGCTCTCCTCAGTAATTGCCACAATATTACAAAATTAGGCCTTTACGTCTCTTTATTCCGCCTTGTTCTGCCTCGTGACTCTCAATTATGGCCCGAAATGAGACGCTATAACTTTAATAAAGTTTTCTTTCTTTTTTTGAACGATGCTTCTCCTGGTTTCCGCGCTTTCAGGGCGGTAGTAAACTTTCAACGCTGCAAATGTTCACAACAAAGTGGGATAAATGAGAATGCGTTCAAAAACAAAACTTTCTGGATGGATTGTAACTAGCACCTCATTTCCTCACTACACTCTTGTTTTGGAGAATGCTGCTATGTTTGGAACAGTACCACACTGCTCTTAGTATTGCTTCAGTATATAATACAGTATACTGACCAAGTTTTCTCATTGCATAGACTACCCAGAGGACCTACCACACTTGCCAAAAGTAGCAGTACCTGTTTACAGTAACAGAGTTTACAGTTTGGGATGCTGTATCCCATAATGCAACACACTTGGATTTGAACTTCCCTTTTAAGTGACCAACTGGTGAAATACTCTATTTACACAGAGACAAGGTAATTACTGATCTCCAGTTGCATTATTATTGCTCTCTTATAATAGAGTATATTATCATCAACAATTTGAGTGAAAAGCGTAATTAAAAATTGTACATGATTTTTCAGATTTTTCGTAGTATTTTGTAGGTCCCCCTTTTGCTTTAAGGATAGGTGATTTGTTCCAGAAACGTTTTTTGTTATGCTGGCTGACAGTCTTTTCACATCCTGACAGCAATCACTCAGTAACGTGGTCTAAATATATTGACATCAAATCGTGTTGGAGGAGGCGTGGCTTTGGAGAGCACTCTGAAAGGAGGGTGGGATCTTATGCTTTTAAGGCTGCAATTTGCAAGTTGCAATTGCCAGCCCTACCCATAATGACAGCATGCACTTAAACTGGCACAGATTCCACAAGTTTGTGCAAAATGTGATGATCCACGTTATCCCAGCATGAGCTGAGAATATTCCAAAAAACTCTTCATGTGCTGAAACGTGACCTTTTAACAAAGCTGTTAACAAGGTCATTGCTCATTTGATTAGTAACTACATTTATGCATTCGGCAGACGCTTTTATCCAAAGTGACTTACATTGCATTATACTATACATCGTTTCTGAGTATGTGCAATCCCTGGAATCGAACCCATGACCTCGGCGTTGTTAACACCATGCGCTTAACCACTGAGCTACAGGAAAGCTAATTAGATTAGTAAGTAACTATTACTGATTAGTAATAGTCTAGAATCCTAACTCCATAAACCCAGTTCTAATACCTGAGTTAAATAACCTTAAATACATTTTAAAAGTGACCAGAAAATATTAGCACACACTATTATAGCTGATATAAGAAAAACAAGAAGAGCCAAATATGTCAACTGGAGTCCATGAGCTTTCAAGTTATATATTGTTTGTTAAGATTAAATATAAAATAACCACGAGAGGGTCACTGTTCATGTTTTTGGCACATATCCCATCAGCTTGTTTATTTCCAGGTTTAAATCTGATTTTGAACACCAGATTTTCTGTGTGGACTCAGATGACATTGCAGTTGTCGGCAGAACTGGAATCGGTATGTCTGAAACAGATGTTTCAAGGCTCGCACATCCTCTCTGAGGATTCCCTGTTGTCTGAAGAATGTTTGGATAAAAATGAGTAATATGTTCACCGCAGTAAATATATTACATACGGCACATAAGCTTTCTGCATTTTTGCATTTCTGGTAGCTTGTGCTTTTTGCATATGAATTCTCTGTTCACAACTAAGTTTCCAAAGACCATACGTGGAGAAAATATACAATTCCTGTGTCTTTTGTTCCTGAATGAATTTCTTTAATTAAACTTTGTCTGTGGAATAAGACAGAGTCTTTAAAGGCATCTACAGGGAAAGGCTTCCAATATTTCAGATATCATTAAATGCCTCTGACTCAGTGTATGATTTAAGAACAAAACATCTTTAGTCTTAATCATGCTGCCCCCTGTTGTGAAGACAGTATTACTGCAGTATAATTTAAGCCTTCTATTGGTTTATACGCCCTCTGAACAATGCTGCCCTCATCTGTATGCACTGTGATATTACATCTGAGATCCATGGCTCATAACCAACACAATGTCACATAAAACCTGCTAAGAGAAAATGTCTAAATTTGACAAGCTTAATTAATAACAATGACGTTAAATCCAGAGATGGTGGATTACATTTATATTCCACAATCACCATTACAATTCAAACCATGTTATAATAGTAAATGAGGTAATGAGGTAAATGAGGTATTCTCACTGGGTATGCAGCTTAAAAAATGCAGATATTAACGTAACATCTGCCTAATTCACTGAAAACCTGTGTACACTTTCATTTGCATAATTAAGAATTAGACTTTAATCAATTGTCAATCAGTGAGGAATTTTTAATCACGCTTGTGACACTTTCAATGAGATTTCTACTTAAACCAACTAATTGTGAAGATTAATTCAATGAGCAACACTAACATTCAACTCACAACAACTAACATCTAACAGTCAGCCAGTGCGGTTTCAAGCAGCTCGTAAGCAGTGGAAACTGACAACGACTGGCCAGACATTATGCATTATATTCAGCAGCACTGCTCATTGATTTCAAGGTTGATTTAAATGATGCATTTTACCGATTCCCTTTCGTTAAACAGCTCTGTCTGTCACTTTATGACATTTTCAATTAATTGTATCTGAATTAATGTACTTATATTAGAACCGACACGACTGTTCTTACATTTGAATGTAATGCAGTGCTTTGAAAGAAAGGTTTGTATGGAGAATTTAGTATGGAAGCTGCACTGTTTTCCACAACAGTGCCCGGAGAAAAACACGCCACAGGTCAGTTCTGTTGTTTACGGGCCACGGCAGGATGAGCATATGACCACCCCCGGTCACACAGCTTTTGGAACTGCTTCTGCTAGACCTGGTCAACTATGAGGCAGGATATGAATTTTAAAAGTCATCCACGAGTCATTTGCAGGATCTGCCTGTGGTTTACTAAATAAAACTGTTCCACCAGTTGCCCTGCACTGTTTCAGCGTACCCCGAGGTAGCCTAGTCGAGACAATAAAAACTACAATTTTGTTTATGATAACAATTTAAATAGATGGCAAACCTGTTTGCAAATATCTTCTGTTTGCATGTTCATTACAGTTCTGCTTCCAGCAAACTGAGGGTAATTTCAGTCTTTGACTCACAAAGTCTCAAGGTCCATTTCATTATAATTAAAAATGACAAGTAAATGGACCTTGTACTGGAAGTACTTCCAGCACTTCTGGGTGGGTCAGCATCTTGCAGAGGAATCAGACATAAGTATTTATTAGAGAGTGGCTGCTGCTCAGCATCCAAGGCAGCACTGACTGTCTTTGCTGTACAGCAGTTCTCCCTCTTTTCAAAGATCCTGTCTTAAAAAACAAAAACCTCTTTTTGGACATCTCGAGTCATTTCAAACAGAACAATGACACCTCACTCATCTGTCTCATGGCATGTTCACTCTCTTACCTTCTGGACAAAGCCTAAGCAGCATTCATGTAAAGAACCACCAGACTTCAGTTTAAGTCTTTCAACAGGCAGTCAGATTAATCCAGCCTGGCTGCTCATATAGACCCCCCCCCCCATCATGTACAGGTACACACGTTTACATTCATCAACATTTATTTTGCACTTTTTAACCTACCTTACACAAGACACTGCAAACATAATGACATTTCTGCAACAGGTCAAACAACCTTTTCAAAACTGCTGTCTATTGTATTTGTTTGCATGTAGTCTCTCTATAGTCATATAGTGTCATAGGGTGTATGTACCGCTTTCTTTGTTAATACTGTCAAATTTGTAGTGCAGTCCTACAGTGCCACTGAAAACTAAATAATTGTCACTAAATGCTGTATGTTTGCACCAGGTCTCCTGGAAAACAATTTTGTTTCTCCCTCGGCCCGCAGAGGATAATGATAATAAACCTAATTTCGATTTTGACGTTCAAATAAACTTACTACCACTAAGTATTCATAATAGGTTATTCATTTTGCCTTCAATTCAAACGACTGTGTTGGTTAATTGACTTAAGTTCACTGTAACTATGGCAACAACAGCCTCTGAAACCTCCACACGTGCACCGAGAGGCAAAACAGTAGCGGCGTGGCGTCCGGCGTGAAGCGGGCCGATGCATCGCCTGCAGTTGTCAAGCGATCTCGTGGTTGGATCCGAAGTGTAAACAAGATTTGATGACGAGGTTTGTCAATATCTGTTATTTCTGATCGGTTGTTTGAGTACTGATGATGCAAACTTTCTGGCTGTCTCGAGA
>JAZGTI010015516.1:0-13357 GCA_036877585.1 Botia kubotai
CTCAAGTCTTTTGCAGCCTCCAACAGGTTTTCTTCCAGGATTGCCCTGTATTTAGCTCCATCCATCTTCCCATCAACTCTGACCAGCTTCCCTGTTACTGCTGAAGAAAAGCATTCCCAAGATGGTGTGTTCAGGGTGATGAGCAGTGTTACTTTTCCACCACACGCTTTGCATTTAGGCCAAAAAGTTCAACTTTGGTCTCATCTAACCAGAGCACCTTCTTCTACATGTTTGCTGTGTCCCCTACATGGCTTGTGGCATATCGCAAACAGGACTTATGTCTTTCTTTCAACAATGGCTTTCTTCTTGCCACTCTTCCATAAAGGCCAGATTTGTGGAGTACACGACTTATAGTTGTCTTGTGGACAGATTCTCCCACCTGAGCTGTGGATTTCTGCAGCTCTTCCAGAGTGACCATGGGCCTCTTGGCTGCTTCTCTGACCAGTGCTCTCCTTGTTCGGTCTGTCAGTTTAGGTGGATGGCCATGTCTTGGTAGGTTTGCAGTTGTGGCATACTTGTTCCATTTTTGGATGATGGATTGAACAGTGCTCCTTGAGATGTTCAAGCTTGGGATATTTTTTAACCTAACCCTGCTTTAAATTTCTCCACAACTTTATCCCTGACCTGTCTGAGTTCCTTGGTCTTCATGATGCTGTTTGTTCAGTAGTGTTCTCTAACAAACCACTGAGGCCTTCACAGAACAGGTGTATTTATACTGAGACTAAATTACACACAGGAAGCACTCTATTAACTAATTAGGTGACTTCTGAAGGCAATTGATTGCACTGGATCTTATTTAGGGGTCTTAGAGTACAGGGGGCTGAATACAAATGCACGCCACTATTCCTTAAAATTTTGGAAACCGTATATCATTTTCGTTCCACTTTACAATTATGTGCTACTTTGTGTTGCTCTATCACATAAAATCTCAACAAAATACATTTAAAATTAAAATTAAAATTTTATTTGTCACATGCAAGATCATACACAGTACAACATGCAGTGAAATGCTTTGCACAACCGTCTTACAGAAACAAAAGTAGAAAAATTTAAAGTCTAAAAAATTAAAGATTTAAAGTAAAATAAGTAAAATAAGTTTGTGGTTGTAAAGTGACAAACTGTGAAAATGTTCAAGGGGTATGAATACTTTTGCAAGGCACTGTACTAAAAATTGTATATAGCTATTTAATTACATGGGTGTCTTGCCAAAAGTGTCTTTAGCATCTTTACTTACATGCAAAATCATGCCACACACCATTTCATATAATCTAGAATTATGGGTAATGCTAATAAATTCCTTTGTATATGTAAGACTGCTGAAGCAATAATAAAGCAATAACAATCTACTTTTCTTTTTAACAAACTATAAAGAGTCCAGTTTAAACATTCAGGTACATGATGGAAAATGGGAGAAAAATGTAATTTGTTTTTATATGCAGTCAGGTTTTATAAACGACCGCTTTTATGATTAGCTTCGCTTCAGGCAGGTAGGCCTATTACGCATTTTTTATTACGCATCTGATTCTACTATAACATCTACCTTTATATCAAAACTACATTAATTTTAAATGTAAACTGTGAAACTGGGTCAAATGCTGTGTATTCTGTCATTTGATTTGACAGGTGTAACAAATAGTATGTGCAGAGATAATGCTCTACAATCTAAAAAATGACTTAATGCTGGAATTGCTAAAGGAACATAACATTTTATTTTAATTTGTATTATGTTATGTTTCTGTCATGATAAAGGCAGTATTGTTGTTGTGATTTTACATACATAACCCAGTTTACATCCTTTTAATGGTCTGGAAATATACATTGATACATTATCTATGTTTATGCAGCAGACAGGTATACTCAGGTATGCAAGTCTGAACAAGCTTGAAAAAGAAGTTCTGTGACAGAGTCCTCATCATCACCAAGGAGGAGAACAGGAGTAAAGAGAAGGATGGGGAAATCTCTTGTATGTTTACAGTAGACATTTAAGGTGTTTCATATTGCTCATAAGTTAAGAACTTGAAAATTAAGTACTACATTAATTACACAAATTAAGTATACATTTTTATGCATAATGCACTGTCTGGACTAACTATAGGTTAGTCATGAACTATAAGTTCAAGAACCTAAAAGAACTTAAGCTAAAACTTTTTTTAAAAGTTTAAATTAAAATATTGTCTTATTTTAACAAGAATTACAAACTATATTTTTATATATTGGCTAGTTGGCAGGAGTCCCATCACCAGTCCATTATCAGAGGAGCTCTAGTGTTCCATCTGTCTGGATGTGTTCACTGATCCAGTCACCTTTCCATGCAGATACAACTTTTGTAAGACCTCAAAACAGAAGCTCAGAACTTCAGTATAAAATGTTTGTATAAAATAATACGTCACTTATTCCTTGAGCTACGAGGGAAAGTATGTAATCTGCAGAAAATGATTTGTTGGTGTTTTAATTATATATTATGTTTTTAGTAATATGAATGCCTCTTCAGGTAAAAAAGTGCTAAACGTACAGTGTCTGACGGAAAATGATTTGTAATGCTTAAAAAATGAAAAACATTAACTGACAAAACAAGAATGAACTTTGAATACACCTAAATTACTAAAATTCAACCTTAAATTCAAAATAATACCATTGTCAGGTTTGTGAACAGGAAGAACCCAGGAACAGACAGCGGGAATCAAACCAAACTTTTATTAAAACGACAACTAAAATAAGCCAAACACGGGCTGAATAAACAGAACTAAAACTGGCCACACGAGGGCGACAAGAACAAAATAGACTCAGGTTAAACAACAATCAGAAAATAAATGTTAACCAAGATCATTAACACTAAGAATGCGCAATCAAATACAACAAAAGAATAACTGATTAAATATTAAATTAATAAACACACAATAATCAAACAGGGACTACAGACTAGACAACAACAAAACTGACACGAAACATCCAGAACGGACAGGACTCGGACGGCGGACAAGACCGGGGAACACACCAAACAGGGACGCCGCAAAGACAAATCGATCATATGACAAACGCTGCAACGACAATAGTCAAGAAACAACGGACCAGCACAAGACAGCAGACACGAGGGCAATAAATACGAACGGGGAACAATGACAAACTGGTGAGTGAAATTAACTAAACAAGCGAATGAGGAAACAAGGAGGCGGGGTGATGACGCAAGACCTGAGAGCACTGACAGATGTAAATAGAGCGGAGCCATGTGCTTCCACACATAACGTCTAGAAGCCCCGCGCTCTGACACGTAACATAGACTGTGTCAGGAGGACAATCACATGGTACAGTAATTTACATAAATACAGTAATTAAAGTGCAACTGTTAAACTGTTAAAGTGCAACATATTGCCCACAATGCATTGTATTCTATGGTTTATTACTGTTTTAATGAAATCTGACAGCTTAATACCGTCAGAATTTACAGCAAGTTTTTGAAAAAAGTGTCTGCAGATTCTGTCTGGGCTTGAATTATACAGCTATTTTTTTCTTTATTTTTAGTAATATTATATTTTGTTTTATTTGTCATCTCCATCTTCTACATGGAGAAAAAGCTCTGACCCAGCTGCAGGAGACTCTAGAGAAGAAACTTACTGCAACTGGTGATAATAATAGTCATTTTCCATTATTCTCACACATTTACTTATCAAATAATACAACTTTCCAGTCCTTAATAATAAGTGGCTAAATCATGTCTTTGTTAAAGTTGTTTTTTTTAAGAAACTGAAGTACGTTGGTAAAAAAAAAAATATTCTTATTGTTTGCATTATTAACTCTTTTGTTCAGCTGACAAAAATGTTTGGAAACCCCTACAACAAAAATGCCACTTTTATTAATGTCCTGCTTTGTTTGATTACCCTAACAAACATCCTCCTGTGATATTCCACAGACTGTTACTGCACTACAATGAAAAGCAATGCATTAAGTATCTGTTAAGTATTCATATTTTCTAATCTCTCTCAGTGGATGGGTCTCAGTGGACGTGGTTGTGTGGATGCTGATACAGCTCATCCTGAACTCATTCTATCTGATGATGGAAAACAAGTGAGAGATGGAGGCACAAAGCAGAATGTCCCAGACGACCCCTAGAGATTTCATTACTGCCTTAGTGTCTTAGGAAAGGATGGATTCAGCTCTGGTAGATTTTACTATGAGGTGCAGGTAAAACACAAGACTATGTGGACAGTAGGAGTGGCTTGAGAGTGCATTAAGAGGAAGAAAGGTTCACACTGACCCCTTGTCAGGTTCGCATGGAAAAGAACCCAATTGCAGACAGCGATTCACACAAACAAAACCGCCGCCGCCGGGACAGGAACTTGACAGGTGGGCGCTGCCGCTGGGACAGGAACTTGACAGGTGGGCGTCGCCGCCGGGACAGGAACTTAAGAGGAAGCGTGGGGCTGGCCTTCAGGGTGGCGTATTCCACCGCCATAGCTTCCCAGCTGTAAAAGGGGTTGGAGAAGCTTGCTGTCTGGACGGGCTCCTCCCGGATTGGAAGATGCCGCCACCTGGACAGACTTGGGAACAGACAGACAAGACGTGGGAGCAGAAGAGGCCGCCCCTGCACAGACAGACAAGACACCGGAGTGGGGGGTAGCACTGCCACCGGAGTCACCGCCGAATCCGACAAGGGAGGAAGAACCGCCTCTCGCTTCTTCCTCCTCATCCTGGAGCTCCTGCTTTGCCCCCCTCCAGTAGGATCGGTGGAACACGGTGCTGTGTAATAAACAGAACTCAACTTCCACAAGGGGGTGAAAGGTAAACAGGAACTCAATAGATCATATCATTAAATAATAAATTAAAGCCAACTAAATCAGCAAGAAACTACCATTAAAAACAAAGACTCTACCTTAAAAAAAAAACAATAACGAAAACCGTCACGATGACAACAACCCTGACGAGGACTAGAACAGCCAACAAGGAACACAAGACAACCAACAAACAGATCTACGAGGCAAACCGACAGGACTCGGGAACAGATAACGACAGGTCAGGAACATAACGAGAGAGCGAGAAGCAAGAACAAACCAGCACAGGACAGCAGACACTAGGGCATTAAATACAACAGGGAACAATTACAAACAGGTAAATCGAAATCAAACTGAACGAGGAAACAAGGGGGCGGGTTAATGATTCGAGACCAGAGAGCACATGGCAGATGTAAACAACCGAAGCCATGTGCCTCCACATAGAACGGACACCTACAGCGCGAGTCTAGACTCCGACTCCAAAACAAGAACCGGAACCATGACAAGATGAGTCGGAATCTAAATTTAACGCTCTGACACATAACACTGACTGTTTCAGGATCCTGGCAGAACGCGATCTCCCGACTTGACAGGAAGCCAGGACCATGACACCCCTAGGATTTTAATAAAATCTCCCACCCATACAACTTTTTGAATATTAATTAAATTGAATAGTACAATTTCATTGCATGACAACATAACACTGGTTAAGTGATATTGGATATAACATTACACACATAAGGTAAGCAATTTTATCACACTAATATCATGTCAATGTATAACATTTATGCTTTGTGATTATGTTTCTGAAACAGTTTGTTTCAACATTTGGACAGGCTCCATTTACTTCTGTTTAAAGTCTATAGATGAACCAGGGATAAGTAGAAATTATTTTCAAGAACTGACATACATTTTACATGAGTGGTAATCATACAAATAATGAATAACTACAAACTCAGAAATATAAACAACAATCCAAAGTGCTCAAAAATCAGTTCACAATGCATGGCATATACAATCCTCTACAGGTTTCTGAAATATTTTCAACAGTAAAAAAACAAAAAACATGTCTTCCTTATTGTATAAGCTCTTTTTATAAGCTCTCTTATAATCATTATAATGCTTTTCACAAATCATCAGTTGTAATTTAGTTTCTAAATGTCTTTCAATTAATTGCTACATGCACACGCAGAGTATTTCTGTATATGAACAGTCTCTTCATCTTCATTCATTAATTGCATCTGGTGCGGCCAGTTTTGTGGATTGCATATAAATCCTGTGTCTGAAGCAATTTACTTTTAGTCTGAGCAATATAAAACTGCTTGTTTCTGCTGTTTAAAAGTTAATGGCTGGGTGAAATAGGTTTAGATTACTTCTACCTTCCATGAATAAATGACTAAATTCATCTAGCACCAGATGTTCTTCAGTAAAATTAATCAGCTCATTGTGACACAAAGGGGTATAGTTGTGCTTACTGTCTGTTCTGTTTGTAAAAATGAGTGATTCATTGTTCATTTTTATTGTTCATTGTTTATTTTTAGTTCATATACCTCAGAATAATTCCCACTAGTGGTGGTTTCATCACATATGCCAATGGACCAGATAAAGTGTTTAGAGAGCCGGACGATCCTGCAAAGACTATTTGTGGTATTTGTTTGCAGGCAGTGAACAGTTAGGGGCACTGTGATGCTATTGATCTCTGTGTCTGCTCCAAGGTTTTAGAAGGTTTAGTCAGTTGGTTGAGGTTTTCAGGGGAGTAAAACAGTTCTATAGTCTTCAGATAGATTCCAAGAGTCTTTGGGTCAACAGTCAACTCCGAGGAAGCATGTTCCTCATACTGAGGGTGCTTCTCAATACTCAAACTGATCCTCCATCCTCCAGCCTGTGACCCGAAAACAGATCAAAGTCAGCCATCTTGAAGGACATCCCAATTCTTTAACTGCACTTTAATAAGGCAAGGAATGAGGGGTGAGGAACCTTTCTAGAGAGGCATGAGCGAGGAAACTTTGGTGTATATTTGTCTCCGCCTATTGCCGTTATACCGTTATTTCACATTCTAACAGGGTGAAGCTTAGACACAAGAAAAGGAAGTGAGAAAAGGAAATGAGGACACACAAATAAGAACAGGATCAACAAACGCAGAAGACCAGGTCTCTTAGGGCTGAACCACTCTTCATTAGTTGACTAACACTGTTTTCCAGAGTCTGTACTTGGTTCTTTACAAACTTTCAGGCTCCTTAGAATGTTTCTGACTCTCATCCAGTGTCTTAATATTTACCCTTAGATTATCTGCCAGCTCTTTATGGGCAGTCTTTTCATGTTATATAGGAAATGTTTATCCTCAATAGCCCAAGACATGCGTACTAAGACATAATCACCTAGGCAGTAGTATTCCACAAGTTTACTCGGTATGAAGCATCTGCTGACCAATAGAAGCTGCTGGCACATGCTTAGTTACAGGATGGATGCAGAACTGAAGAGGTCAGGTGGCTTTGCAGATGTGAATGAATCATGAAATTAAACATTTTATATCAATATACTTCCTCCTATTCTTTAAACATTCAAGCTCCAAAAAGGACTTAATACAAAGGACAATATAATTTTTTGTGTGGTTTCTTCACAATAAAACTATTCATAGTTTATTCTGAGCTATTTCTTTAACCTTTAATTGTATGTGAGTCATTACCAGAAAAAAAATAGTAGTAATAACGACAAGCCAATTTATAAAAAAGATGTTGAAGTACAGAAACATAGTAAAAGAAAGGAAAGTGAATATTTAATGTAAATATTTAACATATTGTAATAGGATTAATACATTTGATCGTACTAATAAGTCGTCCTGAATCTGAATGTGAGAGAATTACTATTTATAGGGAGAGATTTTTAAGGGAGAGATCTGCTACCGTTAAAGAGCTTTTATTTTGAAGCGAAATCAACTCCAGCTTCACTTTCCAAGGATGCGACAAACCAAACCTGTCCTGTAATAGCTTTCTGCCGTACGATCCAAAGGCGAGAGCGGTTGCCACGGAAATACGCTTTTAAATCAATTATTTCTTATGTCTCTGTCTTTCTTAAAGGAAAATAAACCCGTTTTCATTCGAGCTGGCTATTTTACTTTTTATGCGACTGTGTAACGCTAACACCACAAGCTCTTGGGTTAGCTTGCTTGCTAGTCATCCTTTGTTCCATATTCAGACCAGTATGACCATAATTTAGGATTTAATCTCATACATGCTAACTTTGTATATAACAACTCATTTAAATTTATACCGTTGCTTTAAACTGGTGCAGGCGTGATTTAAATCTAGCTGTGAAATTTTAGTCTTATTGTTGCGCTTATATGAATTGCGTCTTGGCTCAGTCGTGCACATTTTGCGATGGAGCGATGCGCAGCTCCGCAGCTCGAAAACACTCGCACGTCCGCTTCAACTCCAGACTCAGCGACGGCCGGAGGAGAGGCAGCTAAAGATGTTTACGAGTGTCGGATTTGTGGTTATAAAGCGCCGGACGTTAAATGTCTTAGTCAGCATCTACACGCAGCTCACCCAGTTACCAGCTTTCGTGAGTCGAGCTCGCTGAGGAGCGAAAGATATGACCCACAAGAGGTGGAGCGTGGAGGAGGTGCGGGTGATGGAAAGACACCTTGCTTGAATGGTGAGCTGAGCTCACGGCTGAGTCCTGTTAAGAAAAAGGTATGTTTTGAGTAAATGGCAGTACTTGTATGAATGATCGTGAGTTGTATGCAGTACTAGTATGTTGTTGTCTATTATATAATTGACAACCACTGACAGTAGTTCTCGTACTGTATTCTAGTAGAGGTTTGTGGACTTTCATAATATTACATATTTTTTTGCAAAACAGATTTGTTTAACAGATGTGACAGGAAATTATATTTTGTGTATGTGCAGCAGTTACCATAGTAATAATGCCAACAGACTTTCGCTTACAACTTCGGAAAGTAATATATGAAGATCCAGCAGCTGGGGCTTGCTTCGCAGGACGGTGGTAAGCAGAGGCTAATCTGTGGCTCATAAATGGCTCATAGTCCGATAGTGCTTCTGTGTCTTGGAGAAACGCTCTGTTATTAACTCCAGGGTATCACCAAAAAGGCTGAAATAAGAGCATTCAGAAGCGTTTTCCTATCTGCATGAGTTCCTTGAGCATAAGCCAAAGATGTAGGTGAAGCACCACCCTATAAACAAATGCTTAGGCCAATGGCCTGAGTTGTCGTCTTTGTAGTCTTCAGAGTGAATTGGCGGTTAGGCAATAAGGCTTGATGGGAGCATTGCATCTGACCCCAAAGACAATGGCAAAGAACATAAGTGGGCAGCAACAGCTTCCTCAATAAGCTGAATAAGCGCATAATACAGGCTTATGCTCTGTCTACTTAAATAAAGATCTATAGACCCTAGGTGTGGGTGTTAGAAGACTGCAGCCCACACTTTAGTAACCTCCTCGTGAAGGTGGGGAAAAAGATCCTCCTTTTCTCAGAGCGGCCACCCGGTGGCCTGATTTAATGAACCATGAATCAAATTTGCCCTTGGCTGGCTCCTAAGGGAATTCCAGTGCAGGCTGAGGTCCTGGACAACTGTTGAAAACATCCTAACAAACTTGTTGAAGAAAACGACCAACCTTTCTCTTCAGAATGCTCCTCCAGGGACCGCATCCAGTCCTTCTGTGATGCGTCCAGAGACACAGCCTTGTCATCCTTGTCCCCCAACACACAAAGAAATAGCATCAGATGCACTTGGAGTAGGGCACAAACTGACCTCCATAAACCTCACCAAAGAGTGAGGAAAGGATGATGAGTGTTGGCGTGATACTCTGTCCTTTTCCCCTGGCAGAGGCAGGCCTATCAGTGGCTATTTGGCAGCATTGCTGGGAGAAGTCACCAAGGGGGATGCTGTTGGAGAACCCACACTGGGAGTTCTTTGCAGCGCGGGCAGCCCATTCCTGTGAGCACTGCCTTCGCATGAGCAAGAACTAGGCATACGACACAGTGCTTGTGAGTGTGCAAGAGCTCTGTTGGCCTCAAACACAGCGAACATACAGCCGACATGCTGGAAATATTTTGCTGGACATTTGGATGGAGAAAGATTCTGAGCTCATGCCACTCGGATGGTGCATTATATAACAATGGTAGCCCGTTGATTAGGAATAAGGATTCTCATATCATCAGCTACAACTCGCAATGTTAAGTGAACTGTTCTCAAAAGGAACAGTCAAATGCACAGATAGAGAAAATGCATAATACACCAGCTTAGCATGCCAAATTCTTTGTTTATATATGCCGTCATACTTTGCATATGTCAATGGTTGCTATTTAAATAAATATAAGGAATGCAAGCCGTATTTTGTTACTTAGTACGTTACTTACATAAACTGAACATTTGCCCAAGAACGATCTCCTCAAACATTGTGATTAAAAAAAAGATTTGAATTATGATCTGTGAACGATGATGTATTTGAGTCACATGTGGATGCCATGGAGGACAGTGACCTTGCAAAACATAAATGAAAAATCACTTAGTCTGACATCAGTGATCTAGTGTGCAAACCCAACACAACATAAGACTGTTTGAGAAGTGACTGAAGGGTTTTGTTTATCAATCTTATAGTATGTGTTTAAGTTTAGTGGCATCAGTGAGAAAATGTGTTGCATTTGCATTGATAATTTTGTATTCATGTTGTTTCTCACTCCCTTTAGCCATTCACCCCTGAGGGATCTGAATTTGCTTCACTTCAGACCACTGAGGACTTAAATGAGACCTCATCTTCCACAGAGCCCCTGGAACAGGAAGAGAGGATGGAAGTCTTGCCTGTTCCCAAAGTCACACAGAACTCATTCCCCATATTACCTCAAGAGAAGTCCTCTAGCTCTTTAGGATCTAAGCAGGCAAGTCACAAGAAGCATGCTGTCTCCTCTGGCACATCAACCCATAATCAGCCTAATTTGGTCTGTCTGCCATTGGTATCAGAGGGATTGAAACTTATTTGGGTGCGCTCAGAGCAGATCCATGAGCTGGATGAGGTGGCTGATCTTGTGGAGGCCTTTAACGCGTTTCCCTACCCCACATCACAGGAGGCCAGTGCGCTGGCTAGAAAGTGCGCATTACCACCAGACCGAGTTAAAGCGTGGTTCATGATGCAACGGGTGCGATACGGAATCAGCTGGGGTGATGACGACATCCAGGAAACACGTCGCAAGCTGTGGCACATTCAGAAGAAATCAGTTGCTGAGGAATGCGAGGAGATTAACGATGAGGAGCTCGAGCTCCGGAATGGTTTAGGACATGAGAGGAGGAGCTTAGGTGACATGCAGCAGGCACAGGCCCATACAGAGCATAGAGGCCACACACCTAAACCCAGCCACACCTTTCCTCAGCACACCACCAATGACCAATATCACTTTGATGTTAACCAGAATAATATTACCTCCCAGTCCAACAATTGTATTCAGCAGTTGCTCATTTCACATGCTGTATACAATAACGATCCTGAACGCATGTCTCAAGTTTCTCAAATGAATCCCCAATTCCACAGTGGCAGTAGAAACCTACCCTCTCACAATACTGGAGTGCAGATTTTTGATGCTTATGGACAATCACCCTACATGACTGTGAATGATCAACAGATAGCAACTCAGTACCATTCAGGACAACACCCTCTCCCCCAGTCTTTCCAAAGCTTTCCAGGGAAAAAATCTAAAGCTCAGCTTATGGCCTTGCGCCGCAGTTTTGTAAGAAAGCCATGGCCCTCTGACACAGAAGTCCAACGTCTCCAGAGATCGACTGGACTTAATCGGCGTGAAATTCGGAAATGGTTTGCTGATAGTCGCTACCAGCTTCGCAAAAATGGCCGGGCTTGGCTGGCCAAGCTTGCACAGAATAATTGCTCAGTACAACAAGCTCAACAGAACTCTCAGAGTCAGCTAGAAAATGACATTCAACCTGGTGCCAGTTTCTATAGCATCAATAAGGCCAATAACACTGAGGCACGGTTTGAGGTAGATGTGGGTGTGGTTGATGATGAGGGGGCAGTGAACCAATCAAATGAGACCATTCAGGAAATAAGTGATGAAGGTGAGCTTGATGACAGCAAAAGTTCTGTTCAACAGTACTCTGCAGACTGCTCCACCTCTCCTCCTCCTCCCTCTCCATCATTCCAGCACGGCCGGGTAGAACCAAATGTGCGACTTCGTAAAAAGACAAGAGAACAGTTGGAAATTTTGAGACAAAGCTTTCTTCTTTGTCAGTGGCCCACAAGTGATGACTACTTAATTCTCCAGCAGAAGACAGGCCTGACGAGGACAGAGATTATTCAGTGGTATGGAGACACCCGTTATCATGTCAAACACAATCAAATGCGTTGGATGACATCAGAGGAGAGAGAACGCATCATAGGAGTCATTACACAACAGCAGAAAAGGGGTGGGAAGAATGCACGGGGCAGATTTCTGTTGGAAGGCATGGGCTCCAGGTTGGGTTCAGAGGATTCTTCTTTCATAAATGGAGGTGAAAGTGGTGAATCAGCAGCATGGAATGAACTCTTTAGGGGAAGTACCCCAGTTCTGCCCCAGGGTGAGCTTTAACCTGAGAAGCAAAGTGTGAAGACATTTGTAGCTGTGCAGATAGGTGGAAACTAAGTTCCACATCACTGCCAAAGATGTTAAACAAAAAGTTAAATCTTTTATTTTCCCTTAGCCTGTCACAATATCTCAACCTCAAATTAATGCTATGTTCCAGGGCTTGTAGAACATCTCTCACAACATTGTTATGCAATATGTATCTCCAAACTAAGCATATTACTTGAATCAGAAATATTTAGTATTAGAATATGTACCTTAAAAAATCAAAACAAAAATTGTGCGCAGCAAGGCACTGAATTACTGTAAAATGTATTTTGTTCTGTAGCTTATTTTATCAGAGTTCTCATTGTGATTCACAGTGTGGTTCAAGAGAGCGAGTGCATGTTTGTTTGCCATTTTCATGTTTAAGTTGCACTTAGAGCTTGGATATGTAGATGTTTGCTTTTACAAAGGTCAATTGTATTTGTAAGGTTATAAGCATACTTCAAACGTTTAGATCCACAATGCTTTACACAGCTTTGTTTCTAAACAGGATTTTTTAATGCAAACTGTGACATAACATACTAATTTATGTAGTTTATTATTTTTCCAAATTATCATACTTGTAATCTTTTTTTAAAATAACATCTTGAGTAGTATTAAATGACAAGTTTATTAGTCTATGCATTGAGTGAACTGACTAGAGAGACTGTCCTTTTTGTGCTTGAACTTTTTGTACAAATTAGGTTTTAATAAACCGTTTTTAAAAACATTTTGATATTTTTATACATTTCCTCATTTTTGACTCATAAACACATCAAGCTCATACAGTAAATATATAATAGTAAACAGTATAATATAGTAGGAGTACAACATGAATTTACAAACGTAAGGAGTACAACATGAATTAAACTCTATACGATACAAAATATCGTATAGAGTATAAAGTTCTGCTGATTACCTACAAAGCTCTACACGGCTTAGCTCCTACATACCTAACTGAGCTCCTGTCACGCTACAACCC
>JAZGTI010015517.1:0-11091 GCA_036877585.1 Botia kubotai
TCTGTGCATTACTCAACACATTCCTTCTGAACACACAGTATTATATTCTGTGCATTACTCAACACATTCCTTCTGAACACACAGTATTATATTCTCACTGACGCAATTGTCCACATCATTAAAAAGTTCAGTCACTCTTTCTACCTTCAGAAGTTATTTATTTCTTAGCTGATTCCTTTCTCATTGTTAGTTAAAGAACAACTCCAGTGATTGTATCTTTGAGGTGTAGTAATGGAGGTCCTCATCAGAGAACCAAATAAAAGCCAGTGAGCTTTAAATAGCTGCTGTTAAACTGAGGACATTCTGAGTTCTGAAACTGTATGTTACTGTATGTTTTTATAGTACAAGAACCTCTTCATTGTCAAAGGATCACAGAATAAATGACCACTTTTTTATATAAATATATGTTTATTTTATGCTTTATTTTTCAATATAGTTATAGGACCATGTTAATTTTTTGTTAATGTGAAGTGTAATAAAAAGAGAAAATAATCATAAACAATCATCATAAATATTACTGTTGACACAAAACACACTAGCATAAATGAATCTGTAGTGCTATATTTGGTTTATTTGTATTTATAAATGCTACACATGGACTCAGTTGTAATAACTGTTTGTCAGATTGTCCATCTCAACAGAACAGTAATGAGGCGTCTGAAGTCAGACAGAGTCGGGTGGCTGTTGTTGCCCCTGAGCCCGTCCCAGAAGAGCTGGAGATCAGCCCCAGCAGTGTCCAAAAATCTCCCAGGTCACTTTTAACACCTGTCTTAATCAAGAACCTGTTGACAAATCTAAACAACCTTGAGTTACATTGACCAGTCTCAAAATACCTGCTCAATAAATGTGTTTGTTTAACTCTTACTAACTGCAGCAGTCTCTGATTGTAACATTTATTCGAATATTTTATCTTTCACTCTTTCATTCTCAGCTTGTATCCGCTCTAGAATGACATCTGTCTGTTTCACAGCGAGAGTGCTCAGATCATCCAAGCCATCGGCAAGAGTGACTTCCTCAGCCGTCTGGATGAGGAGCAGATCAACATGATGGTGGAGCTGATGAAAGTTCAGGAATGCTCTCCTGGCGATGACATCATCACTGAAGGCACGGAGGGAGACAGCATGTACATTGTTGCTGGTGTGTACAGTACAATCTGTCTTTATAAATCTCAGAATGATCACAGACTTCTGCCTTGGAAATAGTTTGTATTGTAGCAGCCGGTTGCATAAAGGCAACCAATTATATTGTAGCTTGTTCTACTAAGAAAGATAAAGATTCGTGTCAGACAGTTTATAAATGTGTGCTGAGGCAGAGACTGATGTGTACTGCATGTAACCCCAGTGAATGTGTGTGTGGAGAGTGTGTGACTACAGTCTGTAAGGAATAAGTGCTTCATTTTAACTCCAGTGGGGGAGCTGAGGGTAACACAGGCTGGGCGAGACCTGCGAACTTTGACCTCTGGTGACGTGTTTGGGGAGCTGGCCATTCTGTACAACTGTAAACGCACAGCGTCTGTCAGGGGTCAGTTATCAGATTGATCACAGTTTGTGATTTGGTCGCCCTCTGCTGGTGTAGTGAGTGAGTGTGTGTATGTGGTTTTGACCCACAGCTGTCACAGCGGTCAAACTGTGGTGCATTGAGAGACAAACATACAGGACCATCATGACCAACAAATCCAAGAAGAAACGAGAACAACTCATGGGTTTCCTGAAGACGTAAGACCTTCTACTGACATGTCTGTATCTGTAAAACATTATAAAGGTCTGTTAAAGGGGCAGTTCACCCAAACATCATTTACTCCCTCATGCCATTTCACACCTGTGTGCCTGTTCTGCTTCTGAGGAACACAAAAGAAGATATTTTAAAGTATGTGGGTAACCAAACAACTCGGCCATCCATTGACTTCCATTATAAAACATAAAATCACTGAGACATTTCTCCAAATATGTTCCACAGAGAAAAAAATCATATGGTTTGGAATAACATGAGGGTGAGTAAATGACAGAAGAGTAAATGAACTGTGGCTGAACTGTTCTTTTAAAGAGGTCATGATATGAGTTTTAACTGTTCCTGTAGCTTAGCTGGTAGAGCATCGCATTAGCAGCGCCAAAAGGTTGTGGGTTTGATTCTCAAGCAGCACATGTACTGACAAACTGTATCACTTGAATGTACTGTAAGTCGCTTTGGATAAGTGTCTGCCAAATGCATGAATCTTGTTTTTGAAGAGGTCCACTTAAAATTACACGTGAACATTGTCCACCTCTCTGACTCCCTGATTTAAGGGTGTTGTTTTGGTGAAGACCTCAATATAAACGGCCATTGTTATGATTGACTAACAGCTTTGCACAGGAACTAAACGTCAACATCTCCACTATGACCTTGTTTATTTTGAGCTGTTAGTCCATAACAACAACAACAAACAACACATCGCCATGAGCTCCACAGCCAGGCTCAAGCTCCTGCTCACTGCTGCCCACTGGTGGTCGGGTCCAGCGATGATTTCTGCTCATCTTTTAGCCTGTTATAAGCCAGCAACTGTGTCTATTTGTGTAATTTGCACAATAAGTCATAGTAGGGTGAAATAAATTAAACATTGTAAATCACATATGCAGTTTAAAGCTCCAAAACTTCTGTTTGAATACAAACATCTGTTTAGTTTTTCACAAGAGTTTATAAACTATAGACAGATTACTGAGGCTCAGTGCCGTACTAAGGAGTTCTGTGTACTTGTTTCCATCAGAGCTCAAACTCTGAAGGCCCTGAATGACATGCAGCTGTCCAAGATCATCGACTCCATGGAGGAGGTCAGTGGAATTTCACTCCTGTGTTGTTTTAAAAGCATGTAAATGTCTGAATTAAAAATGACTAAAGTGAATCTGCAACAGAAGAAAACAAATGTTCTTGAAGCACAAGCCAGGACCTGCATGAGGCTCTTTCCTTTTGTTTTAGGTGAAGTTTCAGAAGAATGAGGTCATTGTCCGAGAAGGAACAGAGGGAAATACTTTTTATATCATTCTGAAAGGAGAGGTAAGATAAACACACTCCAGCATCACTGAACCATTTGTCTTGCCTTTAGCTTCTGTTTTTAAAAGCACAAAGTATGAATTAGCAGTGTGTGTGTATTTAAGGGTTTGTGAGCACTGTGGTACAGAAACCCAACTTCTGTTAACTTAAAGTATATGAATGACACTCCTTTCTCAACTGTATTGTGACAGACATTAAAGAGTGAATTGTTTAGAAATCATATTTACACATGTATCATTTGTATAATCAGGTTTACATGTAAATGTATGCAGGGTTTCAGTGGCTCCTCAACAGAAGAAAACACACCAGAGGATTCAGAGAAACAAATGTCTTTCTTTAAAACAGAGAAAATCAGACCCTGCTTTAAATATCATTTAAAATTTTATATTTATGAGTAAAAAAGAGAAATTAATTACTAATAATATTTACAGAATAATACACCAGTCGTCCTTCTGTAGTGTGTTCATTTGTGTTTTTATGACAATGGCATATAAGAGAACTTCAGAAATACTCCGATTAAAAAACAACACAACAGATAACATTGTTATCTGGTTATGGGACGTTATTGTCATAATCAACAATCATATGTGCTTTACTGAAACATTCACTGCAGCTCATCATCACAGTCATTATGTTATTGTACTCAGGGAATTAAGATCAGTGGAAAGAGCTGATCTTAAACTTCTGACCCAGATCAGTCCTGACTTTATCTCCATCAGGTGTTAGTGACAAAACGAGTGAACGGACAGCAGAAGATCATGCGTCAGATGGGGGAGGGGGAACACTTTGGAGAACTGGCTCTGATACGGTAACCATGGTCACTGTTACTTAGTGACCACATGAGATGAGCTCATGAGTTCATTAGCAGCGAAATATCAGCTAAACTGTAAAAACTGTTTATTTACTAATTACCTTTAGATGTTTTTAAAAGACACAAAAATAATTTCCAACAGATATTTCTGTTAATAAATGAATCTTAAACAGTTCAGAATGAACAGATCAGAATTTAAAATTAAAAGCTGTTTTGAATGTTGACCGGGTTGAAGTTGACCAGATCTTCATCTTTAATCCAGAGAGATCCTCAGAACAGCTACATGTACAGCTGTGGGGCCCGTCACCTGCTTCTCCATTGATAAAGAGTGAGTGTCATTCACTGCTGTGCACTGTACTGTTTCTGTTGGATTGATTTAGGATTAGTTTGAGATACACAGTCTTATTTCCTCACAGGGTTTTTGAAGAGACCATTCCTGTGGAGAGCCTGGAGCTCCATGACGAGTGAGATATTTCTCAGTATTCATCACAGAATAATCACTGATCTGTTCTAGTTTTGTGATTACTGAACAACTGGGATAAACCAAGAGTCAACAAAGAGTAACTTGTGGAAATATTAGCCCGGTTTGGCATTCAGATTTTTGCCTCTAGCTGAGATCATCAGAGAGATTGGTGATTTACTGTGAGGTAAAACATGATGTTTCAAATGACCACCAGACCTGCCCTCCTCCACCACCCTCCAGATAAGCAACAGATGAGAAGTTAGAGTGGATGAAGATATTGTCAAGGTCGAGTGTGTATCAGTGTTGAGGTGCTAAACGTGTTTTTCTCATATTGATGGAGACAGAAGCTTGTACTCCTGAGGACACTTGAGATCTGGCAAGATTAATCTGACCTCATCAAGACACTCCACCAACTCATGCGCACATACAACTGACCCAACGGAACCCCTCTCAGATGGCCAAAGGTCTCAGAGCCGCTGTGAAATGACCTCTACTAGCTACTAATGATGGAAAACAACAAAGAGCCAATACTGCAAAACATGTAGACCAGCCGAGCTTGAATTTACACAATTTCACAATTTCATTGTGCATTCTCCTCTACAGCAAAACTGATTTGTGTCATTTTATTACAGTGTCTGCTTCATTCGTTTTTGCAAAACTGACACACTTTTGTTCATAATTGTTTTTGTAGTTCGGACCTGTTGGAGGATGTTGAAAAGCCAGAGAAAGTGGGGTAAGATATTATCATTTCTTGACTCAAAAATAACGTGTTGTTTTAGTCTCATAGCATCTCAATGTTTTCTGCCTGTTATGTCTCATATTTAGTGTTTTTGATTAATATTATGAGTAACTTTCTATAATATGTGCAATATTTCCATGCTATGCTTCTATATCTAATGTAATATAAATCTTGCAGGATTTTTTGTCTGCCTAGTCTAAGTATAGTCTTTAGATAAGTTATAATTCATTTCTAAATGAATTATATATAGTGTATGCTACTACCCTCAGGCTAAAAACATCTCTGAGGCTGAAGGATCTGGTGCCGGTTCTGTACCAGGAGGGACGTTACCAGGGAGAGCCCGTCACTCTTGGGGTGGGGGGGTTTGGACGGGTGGAGCTGGTAGGATGAATTATGAGTGATTTTAGTGTTTGCATCTGAATTCAGAGTTTACACTTTCTGCTACCAAACTAAAGTTCATCTGATTTGAACTCTACACAGAAGTTACTCAGTGAGTCTGATTTACTAGGTAACTACCCTGCAGCACAGGAAGTATTTTGCCATGAAGAAGATCAGTAAAAAGCACATTGTTGCCAAGCGACAGGAGGGTCACATTCTCCTAGAGAAGAGAATTCTCCAGACTGTCCGCTGTGATTTCATCGTCAGGTTGGTAATGTTTCTGGACAGCGCCTGTCCTGCTCTGTTCCATCAGCCAGATGACCTCTGACCTTTCACATTTAAACCTGATCTCTCTCTTCAGACTGCACGCCGCCTTCAAAGACTATCGCTACATCTATATGATCATGGAGTTTTGCTCTGGAGGTGAAATCTGGACCAAGCTGAAGGAAGCGTAAGATACTCATAAATTCATTTTGAACAAACCCTGAACTCTAACAGTGAACGCTGGGCTAACACTGGGCTTACGCTGGGCTAACACTGGGCTTACGCTGGGCTAACGCTGGGCTAACACTGGGCTAACGCTGGGCTAGCTGTACACACATTTCCTTCAGTGTTTGTTAAATAACATCGCACCACTCGCTGCTGATGTTTAAATCTCATCTCACACTCTGTGATGAGTGTTATATGAATGCGGCCATGTTTGACGTGTGTTTCTGCTGCTGGTCTCAGAGGACGCTTTGAGGAGAATACAGCTGTGTTTGTGACAGCGTGTGTTGTTGAAGCGTTCGCTTACCTTCATAAGAAAGGGATTCTGTATCGAGACCTGAAACCAGAGAATCTGATGCTCCACTCCACAGGATACGTCAAACTGGTAAAACACATACAGTTCTTCCCTGTAAAAACCACACGTCCGTTTTATTAGTATTATTAGTAATTAGTATTATTCGTATTATTTTATAGTATTTATTCATAAATAAATACATTATTTAATAAAACCATAAGAAATGAAAAAACATCATTTTGGTTCTTAATATCGTGTGTTGTCTGCTTCAAAGTTTTGCTATTTTTCTTTATTCTACTGCAACACACTTGTTGACCAATAAGAACTTCAGACAGGCCAGTTTTGCTGTCAGTGCACTGTACTGTATTTACAGTAGCATGCTTTACTTTAGACCTTTAAGCAGTTATGGTTTATTTCCATTAACATTTATGAATTTATTGTACCTGATGGTACCTGCATTCTTCTGCCCGTCTCTGTCAGGTTGATTTTGGCTTTGCGAAAGAGCTTTCTCGGGGTGAGAAGACATACTCATTCTGTGGCACTCCAGAGTACATGTCTCCTGAGATCATCCAGAACCAGGGTCATGACTTTGCAGCTGACTTCTGGTCACTTGGGATTCTAGTCTATGAGCTACTTGTGGGCAGGTAAAAATTGTCATGAACTAAACAAATATCCTGTTCTTGTTTTCCCACATTCCTCCCTAACCAGCACATGCAGTGAGATATTGAGACACTGCCATGTTCATGCTGTTTATCAAAGCTCTCTTATCAGCAAGTTAAAGCAGTCATTTTCCAGGAAAGACGCAGGAGTGTATCTGTAGGCTTCTGATTATTGATAATAGTATTTTTCATGTGTGCTTCAGCCCGCCCTTCTCCAGTTCAGAACCACAGAAGATCTATGCTAAGATTTTGGACGGTGTGCTGAATTTCCCTCCATATCTAGGAGAAGGAGCCAAATCTCTTATAAGTAAACTGTGCAGGTCATTGTTTTCTGAATCTAATGAAAACTTTGGTTTGGTTGTATTGGTCATTGAACTTATTTAGTGTCATAAATGTCCATTTGTTTTCATTCTAAATTCTAATAATTCATATCGTTCTATAGATGAATTGAATATCTTTTGCGTGATATTGTTTATCTTCAGTCTGTGTTGTGCTGACATCATCAGGTTGCGCCCTGGACAGAGACTGGGCAACACCAAAAATGGAATCAAAGACGTGCGACACCACAGGTGATCTTTTGAGCGTTTGTTCAGTTTAAAGCTACGGTGAGGTAATATGATTATGTATATTACAGTGTTGCGCTGACGGGCACACAGATGGAGGTATTGTGAAGTAATGTGAAGTTTGTCAGGGCTCTGTGTCGTGTTGTCCAGTATCTGATGTTCCCTCAGTAAACAGCAGCAGTATTGAGTCCAGATGAATTTAATGCAACAGGATAAATGATTCAGTTCTGTTTAGTGACGCCAGTACCACAGAAATGAACCGCTTCTCCTTTAAGATGTAGTTATTTTAGTATCACTTAAAATACAAGCAATTCAATATGTATCACAAACACAATGTGTGGCAGATGTGCTGTTTTTTATGATCGTTTTTCATTTCAGATGGTTTAACAGCATTAACTGGCATAAATTAAGGATGGGACAACTAGAGGCACCAACCATCAGACTCATAAGAAAGGTGAAATTTAACCTGTTATGTTCTTTACTAAAACCATCTGATACACAGTGTGTAAAACTGATATGTCTGTGTCGTGTTTCTAATGTATCTTCAGCCAGTTATATCATAATATAAAAACACTGCATGTCTCTCTCCTTTAAATATGTCTTTTAATACAACAGTTAAATCTGCATATAACGTCCCAGAAGTGATGCTATTCTGTACTGGTACATAACACACATTTCTGTGTGTAGTGTAATAAATGACTGTATGGACACATATTGTGTCTGAAGTGTTGTATAAAAACAACTGTTGTACTTACACGATTGTGTGTCTTAGTGCACAACCACAGCCGTGCTGATATGACCTTTACATGTGTTTGATTTTCAGTACCTTCAGGGTTTCAGTATATATTCGAACCCATGACCTTTGCGGTGCTAACACAATAATGCAGAGACACATTAAGAACAACAGCACGATTTATGATTCTAAATTAAAACAACATTTTTTCTAAACTGAAACTCTACATCTGGTGTTTGTTAGCAGATATTCTGTACCACAGAAAGGCCAAATGTAAATATTTCTCAGTGCCAAATCACTCAAAATCACTTCTGTTGTACCTCAGTGTAATTGAGTATGAAGAACATCAGGCTGCAGCCACACAAATACAAAAGTCTGTTCATGTTTCTTTCTGACACTTACTGACTGTATTGTTGATTGTGTTGTTCACAGGGTCCCTGCTACATAAACTTTGACCGTTTTCCCTACGATCAGACTCAGGAAGAGGAGGAATTCTCAGGCTGGGATCGGGATTTCTAAACAATCATCACAAGGTCTGAGGACCCTAAAGATCAGATCTACAGCTGAATATCTTAAAGGACTTCCTGAGGTCCACCTGTAATTAAAGATCCTTTGTACACAATAACTGCATGATCTCTTTGCAGTATGTTTTGACCTACTTCATCATGTTTAAATGTGCTAAAATATTCATATATAATGTTACTTTTTGCAGCAACCACACAATTGTTTTTAAATGACGTTTGCTGTCGTGCTGTATTCAGAACAGTGCTGCAGGTGAAGCTGTGAAGACACACAGTGTGTAAATGAGTTCCTGCATCTGTGTTTCAGGTTGTAAAGATCTTCTGTTGTGATTAATGCTATTTCTCTCATCTGTCTTCATCTGTTCTGAACTGCTCTCGTTTACTGGTGCAATCTGGCAGTGACTGCACAAATTATTGTGTGCCAAATTGCTTGCGATGTTTCTCATCTGAAAGTCACTTCGGATAATTATATATTTAATGTTTTTTAAGTCTTGATTTGTATATTCTAAAATAAGTGACTTTAACATCCACTGAGTGCACATCTAATGTAAAAGTGCTCTTTAGTTCTTGTTTAAGCACATGATTCATTTGAGGGTCACATTTCATTGGTAAACAATCTTGTGTCTGAACAGTCTGTGTCTTCATTCCCTGAAGTGTCAAGAGGGTGCGAGAAGGACAAAGTTTACTGTCATTTCTTGGTAACCATAGTAACCACTTGCAGCAGTGTGTTGAGCTGGTGTCTTGGACCGCCATGGCAACTGTGTGATGATTCTGGGATATCAGAGGTTACCATGCTCACACTTTCCTCTCCTGCAGGATGATAGTTATATTAAGAGCATTAGCACAGAAACACCCACAGTTCAAATAATAAACCATTATTATACATTCACTGTTGTGAAACAGGACCGTAAGGAGAGTGTTTTGAATAATAACTGAGTTTTAATCATTTTAATCAAATGTGAAAGGGCCGTCCTGATAAATGATATACTTCATCAAAATATACAAACGCTTGTGCTGTGACATCATACTGATGCATGTGTGCGTCCACTAACAGTTAAACAACAGCCAAACTACTGACGACATTAAAGCTATTTATATTATTTATTTTCAACAATCAGAGCAGTTTTTATTTGGCACAACAGCGAGAGCAATAAAATTAAACAACAGATACATTTACACTACATACAATCAAATAAACGTTGAATCTAATTTTTCACAGCTTTCATATTCTGCTTTGTATGTATTATACACATTGTGTGTGTTGATGAATTGGTTCAGCACTCTCAGCATGAAATATAAAAACATAAACCAGTGATGACAAACTTTGCTGAATAAAGTATCTTGTACTGAAAAGTTGTTATTCTCAAAGTAGCTGCATCATCGTCGTGCTGTTGAAAGAACTACATCGAATTATGTGTTCTTGAGTTCTTGGGCAATAAAAACGAGCAAATGCACATTTCTAATCTATATAATGAAGAGAATCAGACTTTTCTAATCATGAAATGAAGGAAAGGATTGAAACAGTCAGTGTCAACAGCTTTAACAGTTAATTATGTGCAGACAGTCCGGCTGCACGTATTTGAATATTCACTAACCAATCAGGTCGATGTTTGAGGCTAGACTTTAGTAACAGTTAAAATTATTTTTGCAGCCTACTTTCAATATGGAAATCCATTGCTATAAAACATTTACTCAGCAAAAAATAATCATTTTAAAAGGGTGAATATTTCAATATTTGAAGTGCAGGCGACCCAAACTCAGAATCTGACCTCTGCATGTAACTCATGCAGTCTGTACACACACACTGGAGAAGCAGTTGTCAACACACACCTGAAGCAGTGGGAAGTCATTTACTGCAGTGCCAGCAACAACTGGGGGCAAGATGTCTTGCTCAAGGGCACCTCAGTTGTTTCGTGTCAGCACTGGAAACTGAACTTGCAACCATCTGTTTACAAGCCCGACTCTCTAACCAGTAGGCCACAACTGGCCCATGCTAATCATGTCATTTACTGTATTTGAACTCTCTCTGCATTATTTTATCCCCTGATTCATTAAAGCCATTATGCAAATCAGAAGAGGCACAAACATTCCCAAAACCTGTTGAAAGGATTTTGCTTGCTGGAGCTCCGCATCTTCTGGACTGGTTACCAGAACTAGGTAGTGGATGATGCAGTTACCTGTTGACTGTGTCTTACCCTTCAGAATGTTAGCAGACTGAAGAAGCTATGATGTCAGGGACTTTACAGGCTATCACTTTGGCATGTGTGCCAGCAGTCAGAAATAAACTGTCCATGGAAAAATGTGATGTGTATTCACACTGCAGAAGGAAGCAGGTGTACATTATCCTGGTGTTTGTCTCCCTGCTGCCTTTATGAGATCTGTGATCATGTAATATTAGAGCAGAGCTCAGTAGCAGCCT
>JAZGTI010015518.1:0-13356 GCA_036877585.1 Botia kubotai
CCTCATCAGAGAGGGATAATAGAAGAACATCCAGCTCGTCCAAGAAGTGAGCTAATGGACCTGGGGGGCGGTAGATGACAACCACATGAATGTGAATGGGTTGGAAAATAGTAGCTGCATGAAATTCAAAGGGCTGATAACGGCTATAGATGGTCTCTGAGTGAATTTCCAGTCCCTAGAAATTAGTTGTCGAGTCCCCCCATCCCTCTCCGTCTGACAAAGCGTGTGGGAGAAAGTGAATTTGGTGGAGAGGGCTGCATGTGTAGCAGTGTCCTCAGGTTTTATCCAGGTCTCAGTTAGAACCATGAGGTTGAGGTTAGAATGAGTAGCTATGGATGTAATAAGGTCTGCTTTGTTAACAGCAGACTGACAATTCCAGAGGCCCACAGAAAGAGTTAGTGATGTATCAGAATACATGTACAGTACAAAGGTTATGAGAATTGCGATGCAATACATCACGTGATTTGCGAGTGTTAGTAACAACAGCAATAAGTAGACATAATATAAGTGCTTATGTAAGAGGTACTGTACTATCTCTGATAATATGCTGTCTCTGATATTGTACTGTATCTGATACTATACTGTCTCTGACATGTTACTATATCTGATACTGTACTGTCTCTGACATGTTACTATATCTGATATTATACTGTCTCTGATACTGTACTGTCTCTAACATGTTACTGTATTGGATATGTCTCTGACATGTTCCTGTCTCTGGAACTATACTGTTTTTTATATGTTTCTGTATCTGATGTTATGTAAAATAAGGAAGCCACCCTACATTACCTTTGCTATTAATAACAAGGTGAATCCTCAATACTAGAAAACTCCTTCTCTGATAGTTTAGTGTTCTGATACTTTACTGCAAAATACATAAGCACTTTATAAGGATTTATTTTAACTGTTCATAGTTGTTTGTTATTTTGCACAGCATATATGAGGGGTGAGTTACAGGGAAAGAAATTACCTCATGGAATGGATTCTAAATGTGGGCAGAGAACAGGAAAACACTGTGAACAGAGGCCATGGAAAGAACATTAAATGTCTTTAGGTTAAATTTATATCTTTGTGTCTGTGTGTGATGTTTGTACAGCAGGCGTGTTATCAGGGATAGAAAACAGAATCTCCATTTTATCAGTAGGAAGGATGGGTGTCCTCTCTAGTGCAGACCCATCTCTCTGATGTGGGTCGGGGGGGCTAGCTGGATGCCTGTCATGGGTCACGATTTGGAAATCACACCCTCTCTTTAATTCACAGAAAGCTGGGGATATAGCACAGAGGGTAGTGTGTGTGTGTCAGATAGCATACTACTATACTACTTCTATTATTTCTGTAATATGATACTACAGTTGCCAAAATAAGCAGTATATTATACATGTAATATGTATATTATAATCAGTATGCAGTGCACTCAACTTGTATAATAATAAGAATAATAGGACCTACACTAACAGTTCAAAGTTTAGACACAACTATTGATTTTTTGTTTTACAATTTCCATGAATTTAGAATAATAGTACAGTTTCAAAAATTACTACACAAGCTACTGCATACTGTCAGTAGTTAACAAACCAATGATGAGCGCATCATGGAATGCTTTTTAAAAATGTATGGAAGGAGACTTTATGTATGCTGGGCACTTGTTGACTTCTTCACTCGTTGTTTACCTCAGCTACTAAATAAAATTTGAACTTTGTAAAGAAATTGAACCTTATGCTCAACAAAACTAATTTTAAGCATTTAAGCATAAACCTTTAGATCAAAGGGCTTTTAAGATGATAAAAAACAAATTGGGTGTTCAAATTTTTGACTGTTAATATACAATGGAATCCCCCACCAAACCTGTTTTCTAAGCAGCTGTGCAGATTTAGTAACCCTGAACAAAGAAACATTTGATTGTTACTTTAGAGGGATGGAAAATGTTTCTCATTCTTTTATTTATTGGTCTCCATTCACAATGCTACCCACGTTCTGGCACGCATAAATATCTTCTCCAAATGATTTGAAGGCATTTATAAGATTTGCGCCAGTTTAAACAGATGATTACCGCCGCAAAGCATCGCCTCACCGTAATCGATCAGGGACAAAAAAGCAGCATTACACAAGTTGATTTGTGGGCTAGCTGAAGCTAATCTAGGGGAAATGGCTGGTTTAAGAAGCGGGAGTGAATTTGATATGATGGAGAGCGGAATGCTTTACCAGGAACCTCTGCTTCATCTTTCAGCTTCTAAAAGCATCCATCCATTCCTGCATGTGCTAATGAATGTGCTAAGGAAGGGAGCGTTCTCATTCTTGATCATTAGCGGTTTAGTGCATGTGTGAAACACTAAACACACCATCTTTCCTCTTTTATATCTCACACTTAAACTTACAAGAGGTTTAGAGAACAAGTGAGAACAAGGGAGCTCTCGCACATTTACAAGTATTGGGTGTGATTTTACAGCCCTTTGTATTGATGTATTGTTCACTAATATGTATTTCATGGTTGCTGGCTAACATTCACTCCCAATGCAAAGGCTGTTCCAGACAGTAGGTAGCAATTATTAGCAATTTCGCTGATATATAATATGTGGCCAAGAATGGCAGCATAGTCTGTGTTCCTTGGTTGCAGTGCATTCTGGGATATCCTGAGTGGAAAAAAGACGATGGCAGATGGAGTAAAGAGACGTTGATTTATATGTTTATTTTCATATTAGAGTATTATGCTGATAGCATGTTAACGCCAGTCTCTGTTAAAATAAATCGTACATCATGTGCACTTGTGATAAGCGCTTTTTGTGTGGCATGCAAGTTGCTAGAAAGAAAAATCATGGCTTTGCAAGACTTCTACAACCAGCGGAATTATACCAAATTATACCATATTAACTACCAAATTCCTGAAGTGGATTAGCCTAATTTCAACACTAACAAATAAGAGTCTTTCTGAACTTTGGCTGCTCAAACTGTTACTAATGCGTCAGTTATCACTGCTTGTGCTATCCTCCAGTGTGTCGTTAGATGTTATTTGATTTCCCTTTCTCCGGCGAGAATCCATTAGCTTGTTAGTACTGGTCTGTGGTGGATATTTATCATTACTCTCTGGCGAATCAGAGTGTGGTCACTAAATATGTGCTAAAGGCAGCTGAACTTAAAACATGGCATTGTGTAACCTAGTCAGCTTTAAAAATGGATGCTATTTATTTAATACACATTGCTGGTCTTATTGTGTACATGCAGTGCATGTTAGTACAAAGAAAAAAAATCATATTTGCAAAATGTATTTGGCAGAGCAAAGATGTATTTGCTCTGCCACTAAAATGACTGCATTGTTTCAGGAGGGGAGCAGTGCAAACTGCAAACTTGGATATCAAACACACTACATTTGTCAAACTACAAATGTAGTTTGTAGTTTGACACTACACTACAATGTCAAACACACATTTATGAGCCAATCAATTACAGGTGGAAAAATAAAGTGCCCCAATGGTTGTGAATGTTATTTTGTCATAAATTGTTATTTTTTGTAAGAAAAAATGCTGCTTGTTAATTACTTTCTTGGTCTTGTTTTACGTTGCATTTTTTTACATTTTTTGCAGATTGTTACTGTTTGCTTTTTGTAATTAGAGTTTAATAGAGTTTGTATTAGAGCTTTTACCTAAAGCAGTAAGTCTGTGCTGACAGTAAGCTGACCCAGAAACAGCTCGATAATTTTATAATGACAGAATTATGGGGTGACTGGTGTAATAGCTACACTGTGTGACTGATGTTTTTAATAGAACAAGATAAATCTCTCTAATTAAATCATATGATGAGTCATATCAGTGAATTACATTCTTTGTGCTGTACTGCCTGGTCTTGATTTATTTTAGACGTGTGGGATCAGGCTTTTGGCTTGAAGATATCTATCTTCATTCAATCACCAGTTAACTGCTCATTTGCATAAAGTTTTCTATCAGCTTTGTTTTGTCTCTGGACATGAGACAAAAAAAAACCTTCATTTGCATAGTTTTTTTATCAGCTTTCTTTTGTCTCTCTCCCACAACACATCGCCAACAGTTGGTGTCAGAAGTTCCTGTTGAAAATGAATGAGTTCCTGTATAAATCACTATAAACTATTGCTATAAATTACTATATGTGTACTGTCTTTCTCTCTCCCTCTCTCTCTCTCTCTCATTTATCACTTGTTTTTAATGATGCTCCTCTGCCTGTTTCTTCACCTCCTCATTATCTTTCATTACATGCTTTCTTTCCATTCTTTTTCTTCTCATTCTTTTCTAATCTGTCACTCACCTCTTTTTTTTTGTGACAACCTGCCTCTACTACACTACTACGTGTGATCTGCTCCATCTGTCTGCTTCCAGCGTTGTCCAGGTTGATCAGCGCTGATGCCCACAGTTGATCAGCGCTAATTAATGTGCCCACAGACCCACATTGCTGGACTTTGTCTGGCTGGATCTTGTGTTTTCTGAAACATCAGGGAGACAAGCGGGCAGTAAATAGAAAAGGACTTGTTCCTAAGTACGAAATCTAGATTTTCAAGGTTTATTTATTCAATTACTTCCTTCAGATGGAGTTAACAAACACCAGACATAGTGTCTTCAGACACTGGGTCTGTTTTGATAGCTCTGTACCGTTTTGGCTGGAGATTTCTCAGTGCTGTTGATTGTTTTCATGCAGTTTATGTAGTTTGCTCATATAACATATAGTTTGAATGCACTATAAGTCACTGTTTGCATATTACTGTCAGTGTGATGAAAAAATAAAGCAGAATTGGAATCTCTGTTTTTGCTGTTGACATTTAATTGCCATTTATGATTGCAGAAAAATTCAGTGAAGGTGTAAGATGGGGTTCTTTTAATAGCATTAACATTTGCATTTCATTAGCATCTAACATGACATCACTTCTTTTTGTTGATGATGCAGGGTTCCACTGTTACCTCTAATTCATCATCTTACAGCCTGTACATTCGTCCGGGTGATTCACAAAGCCCGATAAACTCAAACTGAGTTGTCATTAAACAGCCCTATACGAGTCCCAGAGGAGATGGGACAACCCTTGTGTTCCATACATTAACATGCTGTTACATGCAAGTAAATGTGTGCTAGAATGGTACGTTGTAAATCATATGATATGTAGAGTTATATGAGGCTCTTCATGTTGCTGGATTATATAGCAGGTGTATATCCCTCATTTGGATGCGGATGTTTTCAAAACACGAAGTGTATTTGGAGAGAGTTCTGTCGCACAAGCTGGTGAACCAAAATTACTTTTTATGATGATTACAAATCAGTCCTAACCTTTCTTAGTTGTGCATTTTTTGAGATGTCTTATTATTTAAAACAGTATTGGTCTTTTCATACCTTTATGAAAAAAAATAAAAGTAATAAAGTAATCCTTTCTCTGGGCTAGTCCCATAATTAATCTAGGGTAGTCAGGCTTTAAGATTTTACATTCTGTGTTTGGAAACTCTGGATTAATGTTTTTATTTGCATATTTACAAGCTTAATAAAATTTATTTGGCAAGTAAAGCATTGGCAAGCACAGCATAATAACTGCCTGGCATTTGTGGAAATCCACCATGTCACACAGTCTCTTCATCAGTCAAGTAAGCTAATTTGCTGTCATGTTTAACATTTTTAACTGTTTTCCATACATGCTGAAATTATAACACCAGTTACATTTCCTATTGTATACCTGTGGCAGAGCAGTTTAGGTGTGGAACAGGGCTTCATAACCCCAGGGCTGACAATAGAGTTATGTTGGTGTTGAATGAATTAGGCAATTAACATTGACCACAAATGTTTTGCAATTCAAAATGTCATTGAAGTTTTAATTGATGTGGTTAGCATGTGCCTCTGAACAGTGTTTGATGCTGTGCTTATTCAGGCCTTGGGTGTTACTGTAATGGCATTATTTCACATGACATTAGAATTTAAAATAATCTTTCCCGAAATGTTGTTCTAGTCTTGAAGTGTTTTGTAGTTTAAGAGTTTTGCTTGTGAAAAAGTTTCTGCATCAAAAATCCTTTGACAGTCCTCTAACCAAAATGATCAAAGACAAAGTTAAAAATAAGTTGTCATGCAAATGAATTTGTTTTATGGCAAATTATTAATATATTCTCTCTTTTTCTCTGTTAGATGGTGGCATTAGAAAGGCAGGTGTTTGATTTCTTGGGCTACCAGTGGGCTCCAATCCTTGCCAACTTCTTCCACATTCTGGTTGTCATACTGGGCCTGTTTGGCACCATTCAGTACAGACCTCGCTACATTGTGGTGGTAAGTGCTGCTTTTACTTCTCTTTACTGTGGCGACAAGGTGAATCTCATGAAAACATGTCCAGGTCAAATTTCAACCCAAAATCTAAATAAAAAATAGAAATACAGATGTTGCAATTTCAAGTTTTGGGATTTTTAATGGCTACAATACAGTAATATTTTTGTGATCCAAATAAATTAAAGGAAACAAATACAAGAAATACTGATGTATATTTAAATTGCAATGCAATTTAAAATTATATGTCGTGTTATGTTTTTTGCATTACAGTAATTGGGGAATTTGAGGTGGGGGGTGTTACTTAAATGTAATGAAATTTTGATGGTTATATTGATGGTTAATTATATCGACTCTATTTTATAGGGATAAAATATTCTTAAAAATATTTTAAGAATATTTTATCCCTATAAAATAGAGTTCACAAGCATAGTGCTAAAATTAAGAGATAGACTAAAAGCCAAACAATTCCCATAAAATTAACAGACAGACTTTACAAAGACAATTTACATCACAGAAATTGACTATAAACAATATAGACCTCTTACACTTATCAGACCTTGAGGTTGTGTAATGGGAACACACTGCACAATCTTATTTAGCGATAATAACTTTGCTTTGAATAGAGACATCAAACACGTACATTGATATATTTATGCATTTGACTCATTGAAATGTGATATTAAACTGAACTTAAAACATAAAATACATCAAACCAATGGATAAACCAAAGCAACAGGAAGCTTGTAACAGTGAGAAAGTATCACAGGTGATAAGGAAGCAGCCTGAAGAGATACTGACACTCATGGGAACAGTGAGGGAGTTCTGCTCGGGCTTGTGTCTGTGTGATATAGTGCAAAGACTCTTTCTGTTTCACGACAGATTAAAATGACACTTGCCCCTATATAATAATGATTAAGCATGTGACTCATGCCAGCTGAGATTCATCATTCACCTTCAGGACATTCATCTTTGGAGAGACAGACATATTAAAGTGTTGGGTTTATTGTTTATTGTCTAGTTCTGCTGATCTGTGTTTTTTAGTCATAACTCCAGTAGAAACAAGCGTCTGTCTTTAAAGGAATGTTTTAGGTAAAAACAACTTTAGCATCTGTGTTATTCTGTCAATTGTAGTAGCACATCATTTTGACTTTTTGTTCAGTTTGGAAAAAAGAGCAAAAATGGGTTTTTAGAAGAGCATTTACTTTTAACAGAGTTATAGTTAACTTTATAAAGATATAAAATATATCTTGTGTAATGTAGTAAAATATAAATATAGTAAAATATCTATATTTTACATTGTTTAATATAGTCTATATAGTCATTTGAGGTGGGACTACTTTTCTAGGTGGGTAAATGATTTTTTCTGATTATGCATTACTCATTACTCAATTCTGCGACAAAACAGAAGTTAAAAGAAGTCAAATTTACAAAATTAACACATTAAATGATTGAAAAAATGTTTACACTGGCCTGTGATTCTGTCATGCTAATCTCATGCTAACATGTTAAATGTTATGCCAATACTTTACTGTGTGATAATTGTATACATTTGTATGTTTATTCTGCTTCTTTAAAATTGGTTCATAGTAAGTTTAATGTATTTAACCTGTGTAACAATTAGGGAAAAAATGGTCAATGAAAAGTACCGTTCGTGTCACACTGCAACATTGAAAAATTAATCACAATGGAAAAAAACTTTATGAATAAAGAAAAGTCCTCAGACAAAATAACAATCCGATCTTTTTATATATTTACATTTACATTTACATTTAGGCATTTGGCAGACGCTTTTATCCAAAGCGACTTACATTGCATTATACTATACATTGATTCTAAGTATGTGCAATCCCTGGGATCGAACCCATGACCTTGGCGTTGTTAACGCCATGCTCTAACCACTGAGCTACAGGAAAGCTACTAAGATAGAATATCTAGATAGAAAATTCCATTTGAAATGTTTTTGAAAGACCTCTTTTGCAGTTTTTGGGGAAATATGTTATCTGACACAAGTCTCATGCGGGTTTTCCATGGAACTTGGCACTTTCCCAGAAGTTCCAGAAGAGATTACAAATTCTGCTCTGATTTACCTTGATTTAACTTATCAAAGTCAGGGATTTTGTTTCGCACCCAGTATTTACCATTAAATTCTTGTAAAACCAAATTATCTTCTCTATGCTAACCACATTAATTGTATAGCTCTATAATTTACATAAAACTGTTGTCCTAAGGAATTTCATGTTGTTACTCAAATGAGACATAACTGAGAACTCAATTAAGTCTCCTGAGCTATGAAAGAAAAATAAAAAAAATAAAGTTCTCTCTTTTAAATATGTCGGTTGTGTTGATGGCACCGGACAGCAGCAGGCTTTTGAAATAAATCAGAGAGGAGTCCTAATTCAAATTAACATTTGAATAAGTCTTATAGGCTCATAAAGTCTAAACTGATTGTAGTCGCATATGGTAAACAAACAAAAACAAACAACCAGTCAGACAGAAGGCTTAGTGCTCAGTTGGGATGTTGGGATGACAAAGAAAATGTGTAAAACAAAGACAGATAAAACTAGAGCTATTTAAACATCTTCTTGACATCTGTTTCCATCATATTGAGACAATAGCTCTGGTCTTACTGTTTTTGGCACAGGCTTTAACTTTTGTTATGGCTAGGTTTTTTTGTTGTTTATTGGTATCTTGATGTTCTAATCTATGCATGTACCGTAAAGTCTATGGGGCAAGGCAGTCTGGAGGGTTTAAAAACAGGAAAATAATGTTTTTTTGCTACACAAAATGTGTGCGCTTTAGAGGTGGGGTAACTGTTCCAGACAAAAATTATGCGTTATTAATGTGACACAATGTTACCAGACTTTACCTGGTCATGTAAACAGTACTGGAGCTAACAGATTAAATACTATGAATCTGTTACTATGAATCTTCACATAAGGTCAAGAGTGTTCAGTAAGGTGTCTGTGATAATTTTTGGGGTCCACCATTTTTTCTTCAATCTCTGGCTTATGTGATCCTATTAGAATGTGTTTCGTTAAAGTACTAACGCATACATCTTTTTGACAGTACACTGTATGGACAGCGCTGTGGGTGGCCTGGAATGTCTTTATCATCTGTTTTTACCTGGAAGTTGGAGGACTATCAAAGGTAAGAGAGATTCTCATGTGAGGTCCCACAGAGGTCAGTTGCCCACTGTTTAGGGTCTGAGGTATTTTAATGACCCTGTTTAACAGCTAAATGGGACCATGTGTAATGGATTTACAGACTGTCTTGAACATTTGTTTAGATGCTTTTGAGCCTACAGCATTCTGGTTATCACTGTGTGCAAGTGTGCTATGCTGAAACTGGTAAATAAAACAGCATGTTGTCTTCGTAGAGGAAATGAAATAAGGTTAGAGCCCGCAGAAGTTTCCAGAAAAGGAGCAAAGTTCAGTGTATGATCTCTAAAATAAAAATCCTTTCATCGTTTACTCACCCTCATGTTCTTTAAACCTTTGTGGCTTCTTTCCTCTGCGGATCACAAAAGCAGATAATTTAATGAACTTTCAAATGGGTGATTAAATTCAATGGCTGTGCATTCTGACTTAGTTTTGCACTTAATAAAGCACCCAAGTACGTCAACATGAAAGTATGTGCGACTCGCTTATTATTTTTCACATACTCTGATTTCTTTGTGTAAAAATACAATTTTACAGTTAAAGCAGTTTCACAGTAAAATTAAGGCATTTGTCAGGACGCCTCATCCCTTGTGTTGTTTACGTTACATCTAGCAGAAAAGAACTGTTTTTGTTATGAGGTGTCATTTGTTGCAGAATTTATGCATTGGGCACATGTATACAGCTTTTTTTAATGTGCATCTTCTGTGTGCATAGTCTGTACATACATCTGGCATTTGCACTGATTAGTGGCTCCAAAAAGTGTGAAGTTATCATGATGCACAGGTATCATCTACCCGATTTCATGCATATGGTCAAACGGAGTTTACTCTCAAATGATCATGCATGCCACTATTGTATGTGTGAGTTTTTCTTGGGCTGGACCCGAAAACAACCCATACAATCCCAGGATCCACTTCTATCTGTACATGTGCTGACAGGTCATGGAAACAAACTATGAACCTCTGGTGTGTTAGCAGTGAGAAGTGAGCTCACTGTATAATTTACACACTTGTCTGTGTGTGTGTGCTTGTTTATGTGTTTTTCTTCTTGCCCTGTTTCCTGGCCTCGGATTTCTCGTTCTCACAACGAAAAGCACTTACCTGCTTTCACAAGGCAGAATGAGAGCAGATGAGAACATCTCAAAGTCTCAGAGTGAAGCTCAATGCCTGCAGAGTGAAGCAGAGTAAATCTTGTACACATGTAATGAGCCACTGTTATGCCAGACGTAACCTCATTTTACAGCATTATTGTAGCCGCATGGGAAAAAATAGCAAGACTGTGGCAAGAAAATGAGAAGAATTGTCAAACAGCTTCTGCAACATTCAACAGAATTCTTATGCAGGAGATATTGGGTGTTTATTATATTTTTGCAAAGTAGGATGTGTTCCTGGATCAACATTCAAGTGATAGATCTTGTTAGAACCATGTTTGTTTCACAGCAATGTTTTTTGCGTGGCAAATGCAATTCTAGACCCATTTCAGGGGCTTCATCCTTCTTGACTTTAATTTTAGCCCCATAAAAATGTGCAAACTCAGCTGTCATCACACAGATCTGTAAAATAAAATCTCATTCCTACCAGAGCTCAAGTGATAATGTCTAGCTCTAAATACTGACAAACATTTTGGGGCTGAGCCCCAAATCCTTGAATAACCTCTGATTCCAGGACAAACAAAAGATTATGGTTCAGAGAAACATCCTACTTCGATAATGACCATCATTTAGCCATATATATATATATATTTTTTTTTTTTTCCTTTTATTCTCTTCCTTTGCTGCCTCGCTTTTTTATCTCCCTCACTTTTCTTTTTTTTACTTGTCTGTGCTGTCACACCCACCCCTCTGTAAACTCAAAACACAAGATTATTCAGACTGCAATATGTAGAACCACTCTAACCCTTCATAGTCTGTATGTTTATATGTGTGTGTGTGTTTCCTCCATTAGTCACTTGTCGTCCTGCTGTCCATATGTAGCACTGAGGCAGTGTTGTGTCCATCTGTTAATGCCTGAGCTTCGCCTCAGCCACCTGCTCCCGTAACACCCCATTATTCAGCTCTTCCTCATTAACACAGACCATCTCAAAACCTCAATGAAACCCTAAAACATGTCTCCCTGCTGTCTCTGCTGTCATACAGCAAATGATAAAGCAGATTGATACAGAGCAGGGGTCTGTATGATCTGTGTGATATTAAATTAAACTGCAGAAGATAATAATTTTTTAGCAAGAGAGCATAGGGATGAAGTAGTGATGAAGTATTTTGCTGTCATAATCACCATCGATTAGTGACCATCATGAGTGTTGTAATAGAAACCAATCATTTTGAAATCATAGGATGTAACTACCCGTATGATCTCACAATTACAAATTCAGCAGAGGAAAAAAACAGAAACCCATTTTAACTTATTTAACATAGGATGAGTATACAGACAAAAGACACTTATTAAATGGAACTGTTTGAGTGTTGTATGAAATAAGAACCTTTCTCTCTCTCTCTCTCTCTCTCTCTCTCTGTCTGTCTCATTGATTGAGGTGTTTTGGTGGGTTGTCCTCTCATGCATTGCCTCAGGCCGTGGCTGTCAGTCTCACACTGTGGCTGTGATTAAATACGGGACAGGACAGTCTGTATCGACCCCCACTGTGAACACATGCACACACTTCCCCATAACATGTAATATGTTGGGAAAAACGCGACACGTCTAATGATAATGTCGGCTGATGATAAAGAGGACAATCCCCTCTATCCCACTGTCATCCAGAGAGTTCAAGGACAAGTTCCACACTAATAATCACACAGTCCCCATAAATCATTATGACAACTGTCATTCATCTCATGTGACCTGGAGAACTGTGTGTATTGGCACACACTGCTGATAGTAGCACTGGTTCACACGCATGTTTCCATGTGTATGTGAGGAGCAATTCCAATGTAACAATGGACTCACACATTTTTGAGTGAGTATTACAACGTAACAGAGGAACAATGTATCATAAATAGTGGTTGACTGATTTATGGGTTTTTAAAAAGGGCTGTTCACCAATATAAAAATATTGATATAAAAAAAATATATATACAGTATATTTATATATGTGTGTATATGTGTGTACTGTATGTTCCCTTGCATAGATCTGCAATTTCTGCAAAATCTGCAATTTTACATCTAATTTGTGGGTAAATTTTGGCAAATGGGGTTTCCCAGAACACTGTATGGGATGTTTGTATGTCTTGTCTCTTTCATGTCAATAAAACTGAGTCTTTGTTAGCCTGTATTAAATTATACATGGGAATTTTCCAGTGTCCAGCCCCTGTTACACACAATTTGTAATATTAAATGTTTGTAATATTGACATTTGGCTGAGATTAACGATGGCTCCTCCTTTCTCTTTTTTTAGGACAGTGACCTCTTGACCTTTAACATCTCAGCGCACCATTCATGGTGGAGTGAGCATGGGCCGGGTTGTGTTAGAAGAGAGATCCCTGCCAGTGGAGACCGTGATGGGGATGCACAGTCATACATATCAATCATGGGCTGCCTGCTGGAATACCAGTACATAGAAGTTCTCCACAGTGGCTTCCAAATCCTCATCTCTGTAAGTCACACACACACACACAGATTATGTTATGCAGTACATTATGATTACTCTGGTTTATCTCATGATCTTAGGTATTAATTATTCCTTAATAATTTACACAGTAGTAAGAAAGTTTTGACATATGGGTTGAATTAAATAAGTAATTAAAATACTGAGATAGCTACACATGAGGTTGTCTGTCACAAATGCTCAGAAGCGTTAGGATCCATCTGCAGCAGTTTAATGGAGTAGTCAGTAAACAGCAAAATCACAAAGGCAGGCAGCAGATAATCAAAAACGTTAAACAGGCAAAGATCAGGGCAGGCAGAAAACAGTCGAAATACGTTAATCAGGCAGGGGTCAAAAAGGCAGG
>JAZGTI010015519.1:0-13355 GCA_036877585.1 Botia kubotai
AGTGAGGCATCCTCAGGTGTGTGTTTACCTCAGTGAGGCATCCTCAGGTGTGTGTTTACCTCAGTGAGGCATCCTCAGGTGTGTGTTTACCTCAGTGAGGCATCCTCAGGTGTGTGTTTACCTCAGACTAATGGAGTTTGTGCTGTGACTATGAAAACCCTGCAGCCATCAGACTAATATAGAAGCATTTTAGCCGCAGGAAGCTAAATTACAGTCAACATCTCTCCTGGCCCACCTTATGGTGACTGACACAAAACAGCGAAATAGTTGTTTTGAAACTATATTATTATAATATATATTATCTTATTATTTTCTACATTTTTAGAATAATAAAACAGTCATCAAAACTGTGAAATAACAGAAAGAAAAGCAACAAAGAAACTATTTTTGTGACATTTGTCACATAAAAAAAAGGAATTCTGTCGACTTGGAACAGTTAGAAGTCCAGGGGTTGAAAAATAAGAGTTATTCAGTTATTCATATATATACAAACCAATGTTTTAAAGACAAACCACATTTCTCACAATTTTTACAAAAATTCACCTTTGCCAAAAATGCAATAATACATCCTAATAAGACTACAAATGTCCCAAATCTAGTCATATCTAATAATACCATACTTTTTAAAGTTTTGTCTTCATTTGCATACAAGAGAGAAATCACGTAATGAAAGGAAGCATCGTGGGTATTTTTGAGACCCATCTCACTTGATGTCAGTCTCTTTCTGCGTCTGCTGTGCTCCTCATCTCTGAGGAGTGACTCCTCATCCCTGAGGAGTGACTAATAGCCGCAGCAGGGAGTGAGGAAGACATCGGGTATTCCAGACATCTCCACACTGCTGTCTGTCATCTCTGGAGGATTCACAAACTTCAGGAAGACATTAGCTTTGCAGATAAAGAAACGCTTTGAAGTTGAACGTCCCCACGAGTGTTTCGTTCGCCCTGAAGATTTTTTACGAGCGTCAGTAGCATTGTTGGGAGGGTCGCTCCAGCTAACAATTTTAGGTTGTACGATTGTTTTTATAATGTTTTCATTAAGTAAAGTTCTTTAGACATTCTATTAACATTTATGTCATTAACACACATTGCTTAGTTATGAGAATGTTATTCATACATGTTTATTCCTGTAACATTATTAAAACAGTCCACTAACAACTTCCAAAATAGTATATTTGTATATAAACATTTAAAACGTTCTACTTATGATACTGCAAAAACATTTTTGAGAACTTTGAGAGAACATTAGCCAACATTCTGAGAACGTCTTGCATGGCTCGATCTTTGTCTGTTGGCATACGGTCTGATCTACGTCGCAGGTTATTCTGGCCAATTAGAAGTTCCAAGAGGTGGGTCCAGAAAACGTCATCGTACTCCTGTTTGTTCCTAAACTCACCCTTCTTTTCCAAACTCTCAAAGCACAAATCCACCAAATGCGTTCACATAACGTACCTACGTGTGCCTTCAGATCTCAGAACATCGCATCTGAAGTCCAAAACAGTTTTGTGACCCCAGCCCACCCCACACCTTTAGAAGATTAACTTTGAATATGTGTTAAACTCGCCCATCCAGGCGCATTTGTTGCGATGAACTCTGAGGCCGATAACTCGCAGCCCGATTGTCCAATTACGCAGTGGACTGCAGGGCCACTTTAGATTTAATTATAGGCAAGAAGACTCGCAGCACACCTGACGGAGTTCCACTGGGCCGAGACTTCTCGCTCATTAGCAGATTTGAGCGGACAATCTCAGCTCAGTGATGAACTATTAGCTTCATCCTGACAGACTCTCTTTCCTTTGAAAACATGTTTATACGCTGAAGGTAGGAATACTAGATTGTTCCTACAGAGCAATGAGGTAAAATGATTCATAATTAGTATATTTATTTATTATTGATAAATATTTATGGTGCGTTTATGAGGGGTGTTTTTGACAGACACGATCGCTGTGGATTAATATTGGACTGCTTTAAAAGCATGAGGGCATGAGTACAAATGTTTATAAATAATAGTCTGAAAAAACAAGCTTTTTTTAAAACAATTTCTTGTTTTTTACATCTAAACATGTTTTCTGTAAACTGTCAGTAAACCTGTTAATTGGCTTTGGTCGTTCACTGCCGCGTTGTGTACGCACATTTGTTATATTTTCTGTAAAAAAAGGTGAAAAACAAACAGATGCGATAAAATGTATTTGCACTCATTACCGCTGATGTTCTGTGGAAGAATTGCACACGGCTGGAGATGTCGATTATGATTCTCTCTCTTTCATAATGTACAGAAAGCATGAATCAGGGATTAGAAAGAACAGCAGAGAGAGAGCAGACTGTGGCCTCTGAGGGCTGCAGGGGTTTCGGGTGTATTATAAGCAGTGTCCCTCGCCACGGCTTTAATTGGCTCACTTTCTCTTTTGTGTCACATATCACAATACAATAAATTAAGGGGCGCTTTATTAGCGCCGCGCGAGCTTCCTGGACTAATTGAAAAGTGGTGGAACAAGAAAAGCAATTTACTCACCTAGAAATGACTCCTCACGATAACAATGGCATTTTTCAAAAGCACTCGCACCCGGCCGCAGTCTCACGACTTAAGAGGGAAAAATTATTTGTGTCAGAGGAAACGGAAAAGCTTATTTGCATTCCATTACAAGTCCAACCGGGCGCCGGCGATGAGGAAGAGTCTGGGAGTGAGAAAATGGAAAGCTGCATCTTTCACACGTCTTCAAATCTTTGCGTTTCAAAGCCGAATGTATTTTTGTCTTATTTACAGTTAGAGTAAAAATCACACCATCCAAATGAGCTAACAGAGAACGTTCTCAGAACACTAGCTAACACTAGCTAATTATAGTAGAATATGTTTTAACGTTGTATAATCATATATATCAAAAAAAAATTTCTGAAGTAGTGGAACCTGGATGTTTTGAACGTTCCTAGAACTTGTTACTTTGTTACCTCATGGAAACGTTAGGGAAACATCCTTACAACCTAAAAATGGTTCAGGAAAGCCCTGTGACTGCCGGCCACAGTTCTTGCATTCCTCTGATGAATCGGCACTTTGATGATGTAATGTTGCACAGACTTCTGGGTAAAGGTTTTTTCAGATGCAAAAGTGTAAGTGTGTAGTTTAGGACAAGACCAAAGTCTTAGCCTAGTTTGTGCTAACCGCTACACCACAGCTTTAAGATTGTTTGTAATATTTTCCTCATGATTTCTTGTCATTTTTCTGTTAAACTTAAAAATGTAAAACCTCCAGTTATATTTAACCAGTTTTTCTTACAAAACAGGAAGTTGAGAGAAGTTTGTGATAAACGTGGCGTTCGGCCAATCTGATTGGATCACTGAGTTTTTGTCATTTCTGATTTTGTGTGCGGTATGATTGAGGCAGACAGCAGATGGATTGTGGGTAGTCTGTGAGCGTGCTGTCAGAACATGAGATTGGATACGGGGTGGAAAACACAAGACAATCGCGTAAAACAATCAAATCTACACAGAACACATGCGGTAGCTGTCTGAAATTTGAAAATTGTACTACACGTACGTTGTCTGTGTAGGATAGTTGGAAAAAGACTCGAACAACAGAATCTGATCAGACGTTTTCAGTACTTGGGTAATCATAACCATTGTGTTGTCGTTAAGATCAGAAAAGGTTAGGACGTGACAGAAATTAATTCATGAATATATTAGTCTGTTTGAACTCATTAGAATAATAAGATGCAAATGTATGCAGAGTAAAGATTTATTTTGACTCTTGAGTGCAGTAAACAGATCTCTTGTAACTTTTAAGTGAAGGATGTGGATCTTATATTGTGTTTGCGAGTGATAAGTCGCAGATTGTTCACAGATAAACCCAGAACGACGTTGGGAAGCTGTTTGCTTGAGGAATTTTATTCTTTAAATGTGGACACAGGAGGAAAAACTGGAAAATAATTGCTGTTTTGGTTTTCCAAAAGGAAGCACAACCTTAGCGGAGCGAAACCAATCCGACGTGTCACAAAACTCATGTGACAACAGATGACAGCAGTTTGTCAGTGTATGGTGACATGTCTTCTGTCTTTTCTGGTTTGTCCATTTATTTATTGATGTACTTTCTTCTTCATTTGTGGACGATCTAACAAATCTGCATTTAATTTGTGCTTCATTTGTGTAATATGTGCTTTCCGTGTTAAAACTTGTATTTTGAAAATACATACATTTGCTATTAGGGTCAAAGTTCAGCACACAAAAAAATAGACGCCTCTTCAGATTTCCCCAAATGTATTTTTATACATATGTTTTCATCTATTTTCATGGATTTTATCATCTAGAATGTTTTACAAATTTTGAAGCACGCCAATTCTGAAATGTGTTTTAAAAAATATCATCTGATCAGATCAGTTTTCTCTGTGAATTTTAGCTCTGTGGACTTCATAAATGTGTCAGAGGTGACCTGACTGTATTTCACAGAATTTCTTCCGAGGTCTCTGAAGGTCGTGTGAGTTTGTGATTGTCCTCTTGGTTTATCTCACAGGTCTTCTTCACAAACATTGAGTTTGTGTGACTCTGTAAGAGAGTTTTCAGCTGTAATGAAGTCAGTCTTCTATGAGGTTTCTCTGGGTTCTTGTACAGCGTCATTTGTTGATTCTGTTCAGTTTGAGGTCAAGATTGAGCTGCTGTTTGCCGAGCTGCATGTGCAAACTGATTGCCTTTGCCAAACACGCGGCAACAATTTTAGGTTCTAAGAATGTTTCCATAACGTTTCCATAACGTAACAGCACAACTCTTGTGCTGTTGAACGATTACACATAAACCAGTAAGAGCACAACTCTTGTGCTGTTAAATGATTACACATAAACCAGTAAGAGCACAACTCTAAGTTGATTGAAAGTCATTTTTCATGACTAATGACTCACTGCCACAGAAATCCACTGTGTGTTTCAAATTCAAGTAAAACATTTGTCAAAATTAAACACTATTGGATAAATTGTCACAATGGCCAGTCTATCGTTTACTGGTTTTTTGATGATCTCATATTTTCATTTAAAAAATGTTCCTGTTCAGTAACCCTGCTGAAAAAACAACCTTACATCAGCTTGAATTTCCATACTGGTTAATGCTAGATACTACTGGTTAGTATTGGTTAATATTAGTTATCTCTGGTTAGTATTGGTTAAAACTAATGCTAATGCTAGCTTAGTTAGCTAGTTAGCGCTGGCTTGGTGTTGGTCTAGCTGGTAACCAATACAAAAACATGTTTATGTATTGTTTATGTTTACCCGTGGCTAGCTAAATCAAAATCAAACACCTCTCAGAATTGACTTTCATGTTTGAGCAACATGAGTTTTTTCATGAGTTTTTCCGCGACAACTGTAATTTCCGAGCAGGTGATTTTATTTCCTCTGAAATAGATTTTCACAGACGTTCTCTGGCTCATGTAGTTTCCTCTTTTGTGATGTCGCGGTGGGCGAGCATTGATCTTTGTCCAGATTTAACCTCTCTTTGAATTTCATTCAAAGTATTGAAGTATACAGCTCACAGCAGCCTTTATATTACAAACCTGATGGTGGTGGAACAGATTTGAGCGTGTGCTGGTCATCTGCTGAGTGTGTGTCTGTGCCCACCAGCGGCGACAAACAGGAAACAGAATCGTTTAAAACAGGAAGTCAGGGAGAAAGAGGACTCTGCCTGACAGTTGTGACCCACACATCTTTATTTATCCATGTGCATACTGTACATATCTGCTGCTTTTTATACAGCTGATAATAAATAACACAGACCTAAAAAATTTACAAGTGTGAGAGATTAAAATGAAGTCATTATGAAGACATAATACAGTAGAAACACAGAGGCTTCGAAGCAGCCGTGTGTGTGTGTGTGTGTGTGTGTGTGTGTGTGTGTAATGTAGTCTGAGTTCACCTCGGGTTACGACTGGAGCTCTCAAAAGACAGACAGTGAGTGTCTGAGGTCACAATTCAGATCTGAGTTTGGACAGGCAGAAACCACACACACACACACACACAGAAGTTTGATGTCTTATTTATTGTGCTGTCCTCATTTTTTATTATCCAGTGACTATATAAAGCTTCAGCAGGCTGAGAATTTAGATTTTGTGCTGTTTACACACACACACAAGAATCTAAATCGATAAGATAGATAAAAATCTATCTTTAGATATTCAAATAAAAGTCATAGTATTTCTCAGACGTCAGCCATGCGCTCACATATTTAAACTTGGTTTGTCACGATTGGCTATGAGATGCGAACCAATGTTGTTGACCACAATATTTGAATCTTTGTAAACAGGATGTGATTGCAGAACATGTTTTTGATTCTCATTAAAAGAATTTTTGTGAATTCAAGTCCGCAAAAATATATTTAATGCTTTTTTGTCTTTTTGGAGACGGTACAATTTTGTGGTACAGAAAACAATTTTGTTGTTTTTAAAAAGAAAGGAAAAAGGCTTTGGGGAAAAAAAACTTTGTTTAGTTTAAGTAGACGATGACAGAACTGTTGTTTTTGGGTGCACTGTCCCTTTAAGAGGTACAGATTCAGAACCGTACTAAACCTCTGACACAGACCGGCTCTGTTTCTCTGTGTGAGGTTCTCTCATATCTCTGTGTCAGGCTCCGCCCCCAGGAGGCATTTTCTTCACCTCTCTGCTCTCCTGCAATTAGAGCTGACAGGACAGCCTGAACTGTGCGGCTGATGCCAGTGCTTATCAGAACAGAGTGAGACACAGAGAGAGAGAGAGTTCGGTTATCTATCAGTTAAAGATCCTTTTCGACCGCCCACAACATCTCCATCTGTCCTGACTGCTCTTACATCTCTGTGTCTTTTCAGAACCCCTGAAATTCCACTTCCTGTTTCCTGTTCCCCCCTCCCCCACCACACAAACACCTTCAATGTTCAATATCACCACAGAAGTGCACAACTGTCTCCACATCTCCAGCTGTCCCAGTCAATCCAGCCTGCCTGCGTCCCAGCATGACTTCCGCCCCTGCTGAGGAACTTCCTGGAGTCTGACACGGTTTGATTTGCATTTTTCTTTCCAGAAATTTAGAGCACACAGAACTACAATGTGACCGGGGCTAGTTGTCACACTTCGGTTGAATTCGGCTGAAAATTGCTCAGGGTTTCTTTTTGAAAGTCAGTTTCTGCACACACACACACACACACCTTAAAGTCTGGTCTACAAAAACACTGTTTATACATATTGTTACATACATGTTACATACATACAATACATGTTGATATTTTGTGACAACATGTCCCCACAGATGGATACACATGTATGTAACTGGACTTTTGGCTTACAATCTTTTAGTTACTGAGCTCATGTGATAGTCAAATCAAATGTACATAAACATAAATATCAAATATATCTTCAAATAAGAACAAAGTTTAGGAATTTTATAGCTCGTTGGTTCTGTGTGTGGTTTGTTGTCAGTTAGTTTAGATGTATCTAAATACAATGTTTAAATTTTATAGATAACAACCATAAATCTTACTAACAGTCTTTCAAAAAGTTATAGTGTCAGTGTTTGTCTTTAACAGTCCACAAACAGGACGATGTATATTTTTGTCTGAGGGTCTGTGTTGAAAGGCTGCATTGACTGACGGAAGACAGGCGAGTTGAAACCATCAATTATTAACACAGCCTTTTGTAAACACATTTATTTCTATAAAACAGAAATGATTCTTTTTATAAAGTCCATTATCGAACCATTTGCACTCAAAGTCGGAACTTATCTATAAGACAACACTATAATAACCACTCAGCTCTATTCTCCCTGAGGGGTTTTAAACTTTAATGTGGCAGAGATGGAAATATGGCAATAAAACTCTGAAAGGAGAAATCAGTATTATTTGTTTACAGTGTGTACATGTAGCACAGTGTGTAAACGGTGTGTTACTGCCCTCTAGCGGCTGGAAGTGTATGTGTGTTTGATGATGGCAGACTGCCACCTGCAGGTGAACGATCGCAATAACAACATTAAAGACGTAAGACAGACAACCAACAATATGACACAGGCACGTTTTGTTTTTATTTTTATAATTAAAGTCTTTAGGTGACGTTACAGCCCAAGAGTCATCAATATATTTGATTTGTTTTCCAAGCAGGAAACAAATAAATAAATTCAGTTATTAAATAAAACAGTAATTAGACACTTTTTAGACTATTTTGCAACCTTTAAAATTACAGTTTGATAAAAAAAAACGCAGTGGGTTATTCCTGCATTTTCCCAGAAGTTTTTAATCAGAGTGAATAATCTCTGTGTTTAAAATCACAGTATTAAGTTTATACTCTTGCATTGACTGTTTTTAGGTCGGTCTGTCTCCTATCATCATTTTCACGGAGGTGATAAATGAACTCTCGGCTGACAGTTTGAGAGATGAGTCTGTTTCTGTCAGCTCTGCTCACATCTGTATGATGGCATGAGAGAAACACAGCGTGTTAAAAGTGAGAAATCTGCTTTTCTGAGGACGTGAGGAGACAGACGCGTGTTGTGTACGTGTAAATATAAATGTTGCGTGTAATTGCTCGTTTCTGTGTGTAAGACCAGAGCGCCGTGTTACATGTGGATAATATAACCGTACACGCATTGTTTTAATATACTGTTTTTTTAATAATGTGCAAAAAAGCTGTTGACTGCTTTATTATGTAATTTGTTGTTTGCATAAACGATCTGACTTTCGTGTAACACAGAGAAATGATAGCGCCATATCAGTTCAAATAAATAAACATTGTCATATTTGATAAGTGATTTAAACCAATATTAAAATAAACAACTGGCCCCTTCAAAACTAAAAACAAGAATAAATCAAGTTTGTAGGTGGTGTAATATGTTTCTAACGAAAAGAATAAAGAATGAAAATCTGTATTTAGAAATCAGTTTTAATTCAAAGCAGCCCGAGGTATAAAAGTGTGTGTAGTTAAAGAAACACTCGTACACATCACTTCCACAAACCATAGTTAGTTAAAAACCGCTGGAGTTTATTGAGCGTTTGTCTCATTACTGCCGCCTGCTGCTCGCCGTCCGCTTTACATCACACATGCAACGACAGATCTCTGTGTACAGACTGACAGAGGTGGACGACAGTAGTTGTGTATACATGTGTGTTTGTGTGTGTTTGCTTCTGTGTTCGCTGCCAAAAAAACACAAGAAAATTCCCTGGCTGCGTCGGTCGAACTTTAACTGCTCCGCACAGAAGGGCCGCCAAACTTCCCCTGATCTGGATGAAGGACCACACACCCCGATCAGCTCCACAATGCAGATGAGGACTGACTGACAGGAGGTCACATGGCCAGTGACATCATTCTTCACTCTGTCTGAACAGCAGAATATTTCTGGTGTCTGGGAACAACGTCTGTATTTGTCATAAATCGGAGAGAATCTGACCTGACTCACATGAGCAAAACACAGAGAAAAACAGTCCTGAAAAACAGACATTGTTTGAGTTTTGAGCTCAGGTTTGAAAGCAAAGATTTCTCAGGTTCTCTTTAGATATGTGAGTTAAGTTTAGTTTGTGTGTCAGCAGCTGGGCTCATTTGCGTTTTTAGTGCTCTTAAAAAATTTGGGGGGAAAAAAGTGAGACCAAGATGATACTCAGCTGAAAACTTTAATCTCTGCCAGTTTTCCTCTGGATGGCTGTCAAAGGGCTGGTCAAATTCCACTGAATAATCAGCCAAACTCTTGGCATTTTGCATTTTTACCGGATGCGAAAGGTTTGTTTATTGCACTCACCGAAATGTGCCATCCTGCGTGATGCGGGCACGCCAAGATTTATGGGAATTTCTGATTGGTCTTTGGAAGAGGTCATCCAATCAACACGCCTGTATAACTCAGAACAGATGCAGCTAGCAGCTAGCGGTTGAACGGTGACCAACACTGCGTTTATTAGCAGGGCGTGAACAGGAACGAGAAACAACATTAGCAATCACGTCCAAACCGATGCTAACAGAAAGTGTGGATTTATTTTCCTCATAGCAGTTTTCCATCACACTTTGAAAGAAAGTTTTAAGGTGTGAGTTTCTTTCTCTGCAAAAAACCCCAGCAAATTTCCTGCTGAAAAGACCGTCTTGGACCGACAGATTTTCTTGCTGGTTCAGGCTGGTTTGGTGCTGGTCTACTCAGCTAGGGGAACGTTCATAAAATGTTTCTACAACCTAAAAGTTGTTGGTGTAGCTGGTGGGCTGGAGATCGTTGGGTTCTTCGGAAGAGATAATAGTGATGGAACGAGTGAAATGAAGAGGATGTTGAAAGTACAAAATCACAAGAGCGAAGGTCAAAAATAGAGCAGAGAGAAGGACAAGAGAGGGCTCAAAAAGACATGACAGGAGAGCATAAGAAAAATGAGAAACTTGAAGATGACTGACAGAGAGTAATTGAGAGAGAGAGAGAGACAGACAGACTGAAGGTGAAGAAATGAGACACTGATAGGTTCAGACAGAGGCCCCTGCAGAAAACCTGAGGAGAGTGTTTGTAGAATGATAAACTGCCATTTTTTCCCAAAAATAGTGGTGATTTTTAAAGTTGTACCGGGTTGTACTGTTCAGGGTGGTTACTAGGCTATTCTGTGTGGTTGCTAGGGTGTTGCTATGTGGTTGCTAGGGTGTTGCTATGTGGTTGCCATGCAGTTCTTAGAGTATTCCAGGTGGTGGCCATGGCATTGTTAGGATGTTCTGTACAGACCAATGTCAAAAGAGCTCCCAAAGAGTTACAGAAACGTCACATTGTAAGTTATTTGTACTATTTCAAACTTTTGTCTCGTAAACATGCCACGTGCTCCAAAAAGCCACATTTGTTATAAAACCAACTTAACAGTTAAAAATCTACCCTTGACCAACATTTTTGTTGTTTTAAAATAAACTCTGAGTGTAAACACCATGTCTGATATGTTGGTATGTGTGGTGGTTTTTTTTGTTTGTTTTTTATAAAAATCTAATGTTGAGAGTTTAACAACAGACAAATCTAAAAAACACAAAAAATACCTTCGAGCTTTATTCAGACAGCGTGATGTTGAGAAAGAGCTTCTGTGATTCATGGTGTTGAGGTTTAATCTCAGGGCAAGAAACATTAGCATTCGATTCATGCAGTTATTTTTGCCGCACATGTTTGATAATGTAGCTATTTTGTGTATTTACCACAAAATATTGTGAGAAAGGAACAACTCCTGCAGCCAAAACTGTCAGAAAACGGAGAGAGTATTTAACTGACTAGAGGGTCAGTTAGTGTCAGAGGCCACCAAAGAGCCAATGTAATAAGTGTCAGGTAAAATCTGTCAAAGCGTGCGAGGAAGTGTCTCAATTCTCTGTTCTTGTGAGCTGCTTTATCTTCTTTCTCCTGCTGTCACTCTGTTTTGTCACTTTTGCTTCTGTCAATTAGCAGAATTGCTTCCTTTCCTCTGCCTCTTTCTTGTTATCTTGTGTGCTCTGCTCCTACTCGACTGGTCGTGAGTCATTTCAATTCCAAATTTCCTCCTCGCTTTAGTCTCTGAAACTGATTAAGAGGTAATGTAGGTTTCAGAGAGACCAGAAAACCTCAGACATGTCATGAAAACAATGATTTGCTTCAGTATTTTCAGCCAAAGAGCTTTTTTCCAAACCGTCCTAACAGAGAACAAAAAAGGTTCTGTTTATGTGGCGACATTGATTTACTGTTTTGTAATTCCAGCCCTGTTGCTTTAAACCGAAACAGTTTTGGGGAACATGATCTTGGACGGGCCGCACCTCTCCATTCCTGAGCAGCTCATGAAAACCTCTCCGCTCCAGACCAGCTCAGCTTGGAAGGATAAAGATGGATTTGATAAAGAAATCTTCAGAAATTATACGAAGCTGGCGTGATCGTTCAGAATGGAAAAGTGATTTTGGGTTAAAGATTTTGTCTGTTGGCAAAAAGTCTGAACCGCTTCGCATCTTATTTAGAACTGCTTACATCTTTTTCTCACTTTGCTCTGTTCACACTGCACCCAATTACAATTTGGTCTTAAAATTGTCATTTGTTTGTCCAATCAGAAGTTGGCCTGTGTTTGGGAAAACTGTATGAAAACAAACACTGTTCTTTGCTAATTGCACTTGGTGCAAATAAAATACCCTCTTTCCTTGTAAATAACTTATTAAGGACTGTTTTAAAGGTTGAGACACAGTTGTAAAGGTTGAGACACAAAATGTTGATCTGGAGAGATTCTGTTTTAAGTGTTGGAAATGTTTCTCTTAGTAAATTATACTTTATAAAACCCATCGTTTTCTAATTTGTGACTCTATAGGTGTTCCATCTCCTTGTATTAACCTGGACCCATTGCCACGGCAACGCTCACAAAGTGAGGTGAGTTTTTTCTGAAAATAGTGATTATTATAGTTATTATTTTTGCACGTCTGTTTGGTCAAGGCACAGAAATGATACATATAATCTGTTCTGCTTGATTCCAAACTGTTCATATTTGTGCCTAAAAATGTGGAAGATATTTGCAGAGGAAAAACAATGGAGACATTGATGATGTCATTTCCTGTTGTGATGTGACAGTTGATTAGCATTCAGTGCTAGTATGTTTTCATATAATTCAGTAGTTTCATCACAGGTTTCTTCAAGGCCAGGTGTGCCTGGCGTGGTTTCAGAGGTGGACAGAGGCAGCTGGCAGAGGGTGGCAGCTGGCAGAGGGTGACATCTGTCGACTTTCCAGCGAAAACACATCCTAAATGTTAGTATTAATGATGCTCTGGAAACAGACGGGGGGAGCCAGCGGTCGCCGTCGGCGAATCGGAAAGCAGCAGGAAGCGAGAGGCATGAATTTGTTCTCTCCCTCGCACGTTCTGTCAAGTCAATTCAAGAGGCGAAAATCAAAGTTGACTTCAGTACAAGAAGCAAAGGGAAGCTGGACGGTTTTGAGGGACTGGAAAATTAGATTGACGACACTGCTTGTAGAAATCGAGTCTCCACAGCCAGAAAACTTTGCACGCCGTGAGTTTGAGCCCCTGGAAAGATGAAACAATCTTATAACTGTGTGTAATGGCTGCTGACTTCTCTGCGACATGAAACACACACATTTTTTAAAATCATACTTACGTAAATCAACTTTCTCAACTTTAAAACCGAGTCCCCAAAAAACACAGAGCCAAAGTGACTGTTTGTGAATCTGGTGGTTAACTTCTGTTCTGACTCTCACTGAAGTGAGGATGGTTTGCTGAGGTTCACAGAGGCTAGTCAGGACTCCAGCCGGCCTGAGGAGACCTCAGACTCTCAGCCTGAAATGTGTTCCTGCAGATAAAACTGTGATTCACTCCTGCTGGCCACACACGAAAAGAGACGAAACAGAAGCCTGCGTTTCTGTGGTGGTTTGAGGACTAAACAGAGGAGAGGAGAGAAGACAACAAAACAGAGTGAAATAGAG
>JAZGTI010015520.1:0-13354 GCA_036877585.1 Botia kubotai
TGAACAGTATTAATTGCAAATCATTCATTCACTCTAATAATACACACAGAAAAGAAACAAATGCCACAGTGAGGGAGCAAGGCGGCCATTACAAGCCATTTATGGTGGTGAAGAAAACACAGTCATTTTTCTCCCATAGTTCATTGAGTTTTAAAAACAGATCGTGAAATCACGGCAAGACAATCAGAGAGGGAGAGAGAGAGAGAGAGAGAGAGAGAGAGAGAGAGAGAGAGAGATGACCGGTTGGTTAGTGGGCTGACTGCAGTGGTCCGTTTAGCTTCTGCCCAGATGGTCCGAGGGAGGGAAAAAAACAAGAGCGTTAATCATCGTCTCAAAAACGTCATTACCGAACGGTACCATCAGAAACGAGAAACGTTTTCTATAAGTCTTTCCTGTCTCAACAATTCCCCATTTGGTCAACGAAGAGACGAGGTTCACTTAAAAAACCATACCAAAAATACAAAAATAGCATCACCACGTTTTGGGACGTGGTACCATGGTGATGTCATGATCATTTTGTTTATTGATTCATTTGTATAACAGTGATGATATTCTACCAGAAACACTGGAGTATAGTGTAAACATCGTGGTATATGAATATGGAAATTATTAAGTATTATTATTACGAATTTCCATCTGACCTCATCCATGAACCATGATAATAAAATACGTTTGACGTTTTCCTTCGTTTCTTTTTGCAAAATGACATTAATAAAAGATTTCAAGAAAAGAAACCATATTCATTTTTCTTCTAGACATGAATAGTAGACGAATTAAATTGGCTAGTGGGTTTAAAACATGTGTTTTAAGGGAGTTAATCTCTAAACGTCCAGGAAAGTGTCCACAGTCGAAGAGAAAAACATAAATCAAGCAGTTTCAAAACAGCGCTCACTTAATCATTCATCTGCTATGACAGACGTAACATATATCGATTAACCCGTTTGTTCGCGTAGTGTCTGCTGCCCTCCAGTGGACACAGCGTGGAACTGCACGCAGTCAGTTTATCCCCGAGGGTTCCCTTCTGCATTATCACAGACCAGCGGTTCTCAAACTGCGGGCTGCGGCCCCCTTGGGGGCCACCAGACGGCGCTAGGGGGCCGCATAGAAATTTCTAGTAGAATAATTTTTCTAGAAATTATTTTAAAACCTTTACCTGTATGCAATCAGGATTGTCCTTTGTAAAATATTATGTATTCAAAAAATAGAAATATTTAAAAATAATAATCAAATATTTTTATGACATGCATTTTTAATATTCAACATCAGAGAAATAAGGCTACAAAGAAAATTGATGTTCCAGCATTGTAGAAAGTAATTTGTTTTTGATATAATCCAAAATTCTTAAAAGTAAAATTGTACGTTTGACAATGTTTTCAGATTTACCAAACAAGGGGGCCTGCTGAAAAAGTCTGAGAACCACTGTCATAGACACATCTACTAATAATCTGAATATGTGCTTTTTTTGAATACATATAATTAGATCATGTTTGTATATTTAAAGTTGTACAAATTTGCTCAAAATATGCTGTCCATGCGCCCAGAAACGCAATACACACACACACACACACTTTAATATATTGGCATACTGTATCAAACCACCTAAATAATTCACCCCTCCTATTCCTCCTCCCCCAAAACTGCATTCCTCCCAGAGTATCACTCCAAGCTCCTATTCATGATTCATGAGGAAAAATTGAAAGCAGTGTATTTTCCATTAGCATGGATTAGGCTGGAAATGACTCCGGGCAAGGTTTCGGCATGCTTCCGGTGATGCGGCTGAGACATCACACAAACAGGCCTAAATGTAAAATATATGTGCTTTTACATAAAGGCTAATAATAAAGAATGAACTCCGCAATGCGCACGCAAATTAATTAGCCTCACCGAGGGGTGTTTGTCTTCGTAAGCATGCCTGCTTTCTGTAAGTGCAAAAGCAGGTGATGGAAATTTCCCATCATGCCCGCAATCTGTCCTTTTCCCCCGGTAAACTCAGCAGATTGCATTTTCTGATAAGATAACCGACCCCCTCCATTAAGACAGCGTTGCCATGACTCCTGAGCGCTAGTGAGGAAACACATCCAGCATCTACCCTGACACATACCATTACTAGAACCGTCTAACTGCCGACAGAACTACACACACACGTTGAGTGGATAACACGACTAATCTGGGATTTATAGTTATACTCTGTTATTCCAACACAAACACCCATTGTAATTATGCTGGAATGATGAAGGAATGTTTATAGAGAGCTTTATCTTCTCCATCCTGTCTGATTATTGGTCTCCCCGCTGTGGTCAGTCAATCTCACAGGCTTGCATTGGAAATGTGTTGCTGTACGGTAATTCCTCTGAGCTTTAAAGTCACTTTGTATTCAGCACAAATCATGCATCTGTTCTGACTGCGCAGTCTGTCTTATCTTCCCCTAAACGATCAGACAATCAATCAGTCAACCAATCAAATAAAATCACATGACACCGACTTGTTCATATGACACAATCTCATCTGAATAAACTGAACCCCCAACCATCAAACTGAATTGAAGCTGAATTAAACTGAAACATCAAACTGAATTGGACTGAAACATCAAACTGAACTAAAACATCAAACTGAATTGAAACTCCAACCATCAAACATTCCAGTGTAAAAACACCTGTTTTAAACGTGACTTTATCTGTCTGTCTGTCGATCTGTCAGACTTTAGACCTGATGGCTTTCTCAGGTTTGCGTCACAAACCTGGCTGAAAATAAAAGCACTCGATCGAACGCTGTCAAAAGAAGGACGAAGTGACCCGCTATACCTCCATCCACACATGCACAGTCACTCCTATTGTGATTGCTGCACACACACACACACAGCAGGTGCTAGAATCTCCATTAACTAGCTCTCCCCTTCTGTTGTTTTTCCTGCTATCATTATAATGAGAAATCCAAGCGAACGACTCATTACAAATGACCGTAAATCTGGGGAAAACAGCGTCTAAAGAGGGTTTATTCACGGACATTCATTTTAAAAGTTATAGACCGCATCTAAATATCACACACGACACTGTACACATGTCCCCATATCTGTATTTCAACTCAGAAACTTAAGTTCAGTCGCCGTACACGTGATTTTCAACCTTACATTTAAATTATATTCAACTGACTTAAAAACTCATCATGTTGAATCTCAAATGACATAAAAACAGAGATCACTTCAATTATATACCAATGCAGAGCAACCAATACAAAACATAAGCGCAAAGAGAGACATTATGAACAGTAATGAATCTTACGAAGCCAAGCGCAGGTGATGATGATGATGATGGTGAGATTCCAAAGTTATCCTCCTCTTCCTCCTGTCGTCTCTCGTGTTCCTCGTGCACCTGCAGGAACGATCACCTGTCAGGGGTTTCACACCCACGATGCTTGACCAAAAGCCATTTAAACGTAAACATGACTTTTACGTGTTTTGCGCGTGTTTTGCTGTATGCTTGGTTATTAATCTTGGTTTTCTACGTCTTAAGATTTTACACAAAACACTTCACGCTGTGTTTGTAAACACCGGTTCTTATTTACATAATATTTACATACGTTTGCGTTCGGCACGCGACCTGTTGTAAATATCTGGTCAATTGTGAACATTCAGTCAGTTTTAAGTCACCAGAAAACATGCAGTGCGGCTTTGCCGGCGTTTTATTCCAGTTAACGGGCGATTTGTCGTGACAAAGTTTTCGTTTAGTTTTACCGAAAGTTTGTGCTCCCGTCCAGTCAGCGTTCACTGCGCATGAATATTTAATGAACCGCGGACGCGCGTCACACCTTGGCGTCGCGATGCGGTTAGCATCCTTTAAATGCGTGTAATGTTGTGTTGTGTTGTGTTATCCAAGGTTAAAAATGGCCTAAATCCGGTTTTTAAAAACGATTACCTTGAGATTAGTGCAGTATAAACTTAAACTGACCAACACGGGGTCTCTACTGCATGAGAATCCAAGTGACTCCTAAAATACCCAGTTTTTCATATTGTTACTTAGACAAAATAAAAAGAACAGAAAATCTATTATAAACGGCGCACCTAATAAAACAGAATATTGTTGGCTTTTACAGAGTAATCTCTAGTAATCTCTAACTTCATCTTCTGTGGAGTAATTGAATTTATATACCAAAGAATATCATATTCATGCAGCAAGCTAAGCGTTCGCATTAACGCTTCATATTTTAACAGCACACATTTGGTATTCAACACATAGACTGTTACCCATTCCTCAAAAGCCACATTAATATCTCACTGGAAAAAAAGAGGCATCTAATCTCATTTCTAGCACTAATTCTATTCATGTGCGGTTGTGTGAAGGAATGATCTTTTCCCGTGCGCCACACAACGTGATGTTATTGTGTTAGCGAGACCTTTAAAAGACCGAAGGAGCCAGACAAGAAATCTGGACCAGGGCCATTGAACAGTTACAGATAAAATTGAGTTTGAACTGCATCCTTCTGGGGACAGAACGAACTGATCGGAGGAGCTTGTGTTCTCTGGTCACGCGTGAGGAACAGTCAGCAAAAATACGATTCCTATCATTTTAGTCATATTACATCGCTAGACCAAAAAAGGCGGTCGATTTATCTGTCAGATAGTCTGATAACATAAAAAACCATTATTTTACAGCGAAAGGCTTTTAAAGCATGGATTTATCCGGAAAGTGAGGAAACAAATACTGCTATTTTAAACCCCAGTCAATTGTATCGTTCAAACATTGACCTGACGGGTCTTTTCCTCTGGGCAACTTGTATTGATCAAACCTGCGACCTCTAATTTCTCATTAACGCCTCTCACTAACACCCGTCTGATTAATTTGTGTGCGAGTGTCCCCTAGTGTCGCCAAAAATCATTACAACCAACTAAACGCGTACAAATCTAAAATACTTGCTCTATAATGATAAACTTATGAGATTGATTTCATGCTAACTCTAACTCATGCTAACTGTCTAAACGTCTGTATTTTTAAAGAAACCATTTCTGTACATCGAAACCGTGTACGAATCAACAAAATCATAACCACACAGCAAAGTTAGCAATTAAAACTTTAATATGCCAGCACAGTTTTTACCAAACAGAAGGTTAAAATATCAAACAATTAGTGTCTCTTCTTACGTCTCTACTGTAAATCCATACATATAAAATCACTATAAAATGTCACTCATACACATCGTGTCACTGTAAAACCGGTGGGTTTAAACATTCACATGCTTCGTGGCTTTCGCTACACCGCTTGGTACAAAAATCTCACCTAACCAATCGCACAACCCAGTCTGCAGCGCCGCTGGGCCACTCGCGACCGGTTCAGGCCCAGTGTGAACTTAACATATCAGGCTGTCTTGAACTCAAGCTAAGCCTTTGACCAGGACCGGCTTCAGACCTGCTTCAGACTCTTTTAGTGTTTAAGAGACAAAATTGTGTTATTCCATCACAAAAATAAGACCAGTTTTAGCAATACATAAAAAAGATTAAATAAATCTGCTGTTAAATTACATCTGGAAATGGTCCGAACAGTAACGTCACTGATAAAAATGTGGTTTTGTTTTAACGTGTTTGTGGTGACATGTTAGCCTTGTTCACCTCTCTGTTTATTACGTCATTCACTTCTATTTTCCTTCGACTAATCTCACAACCTCAAAAAAAAATGTGATACAAAACAAGTTGGGGTACATAACCGAGTGTGTATAATCACATAATGAGTGTTTGCATGCATGATCGAACACCAGTTATGCTTAATAACCCAACAATGTATTATTAGTTAAAAGTCATGATTGCAGATTTTGATTGGCAGCTGTACTCTTTGGTAATCAAAAGTGCCAATCTGGTAGATTATTTAACTTGTGGGCGTGACCCAGATGATTTCAGAATCTTGAGGTTTACTTATCGAGTTGATTCTTTTTAACTTGTCTTGATTTTTTTTTTTACTTTATTTAATCAATGATGTATTACACATGCAAACACGGTCGTTGTTTCTTTGGCTAAAGCATTTGCATATATGGAAGACAACAGGCACAGAATCTTGCAGATATCAAGTGAAAGGTCTTGGTTCTCGAATATAGAGCATCAATAAGTCAGGCGTGTGGCATTGTCGTCAGTCCCGGCTCATTTCCGGGACGAGCAGTAGAGTCTTTGCAAAGTGAGGAAGATCTTAAAGTCTTTTTTAAGGAACAGTGACGTGGAAGGGGCTTCCCGGCACCATCTCTTCTCCCCATTTGACTATCAGTATGTAATCTCCCTTCTCCTTGACTGTGTATGTGATGTTGTACATTCTGTTGCCCGTGTGTTTAACGTACACCTCCTCACAGGGGGTTTTTGGGCCGTGCACTCCCACCATCAGCATGTTCGTCCCTGCGAGATGAACAGAAGAGCCATTTACTCACACGTGTGTTTGATGTATGTAATATGATGTAGTACGTAACGTGTGGGTACATGTTATTCTACCACACGAAAATGGTACAAGTCACACACACCTACATTGTGGGGACAAGCCAGCGGTCCCCATGAGGGAAACCGATTATGAAACATACTAAACGATGCTTTTGTTTAAAAAGTAAAGAAGCAGAAAGGTTTCTGTGAGGGTTAAGTTTAGAGTTAGGGGATAGAATATACAGTTTGTACAGTATAAAAGTCATTTTGTCTATAGAACAAGTGTGTGTGTGTTACCTGCTTTGCTGCAGTCCACTGTGAAGGTGTTCTTTTGGCCGATGAAGGCTTTGGAGAGTCCAGCCCCCCTCGAAACCACCTTACTGGCGTCAGAAGAGAACTTCGGCAGAGAGGAGAAGGATCCGGCCACTGATGATGATTTGGTGACCGTCTCCACCAGCACTGAGGAAGTTTCATGCAGAGAGTGTCCACCGGACAAACGTGCACCTAAATGAATCATTCATCTCATTAATTCATCACAATTCCTCTTCATCTGAAGATCAGCATTTTTAGGAATATGGAAACCTATGTTGATCATGTTTCGTCTCAAAAGATAAAAATAAGAACTGTATTTACATAAATACTTTTATATTTGCATATGAACTGTATTTGCATAAATTCATTTTGCATTCGAAGCTTATCCTCTCCATCATTGGCCTCATTCGCAAATAAACTGTTTCACAAATCTCCATATTTTTCATAAGCTTGTTTTCAAATCCACTGCAGCATATTGCATTATAATCCTGACTGATTATATAATCTCATAATCATGTTTTCTCGTTTCAGCACGGGTGCTATAAACCTTTTCAAGCTTGCCCGGATAGTCAGCGCTCCTGACTATTTTAGATAACAAAAACCCTTAAATAACATTTTCTTATTTAGAAAAATCTCATTATCATCACATGACCAGAAGCTGGTTCAATTTGATTTCACGATGTCAACTGAGAAGAACCACAATGTTCTTTCTCATGCTTGATGTTAATCATTCGTGGATAAATCCTGGAGGGGTCTGAATCGATAGCTTTCAGTTACATTGCCTAATTTTAACAAACCCACATTATCTGATAGTAATTTCTCACCCGAGACTTTGGCTTTGAAGGGGCTGCCCACGATATGCTGTGGTCCTCCATATTTGATGGAGATGAGGTAGCTGCCGGGGGCCATTGGTGTGTAGGTGACCTTGTACCCCTCTGGACACTCCTGACAGTCCATCTTTACCTTTGATGGACCATCGATGGTGACCGAGAGAGCCCCTGACCCAGCGTTACATGTGTTCACAATGAAGTCTGATGGTACACCTGGAGAAACAGAAGTTTATGGATTTGTCGTAAGACTTGTGGTTTGTTACTATATTTTTAACATCACAACTTGAAGGTGGTCATGTACCTGTAGTTCCTCCTTCCAATCCGGGCCCGAAAGCAGTCACCATTCCTGGATCCCCAGCCTGGCCGGGTTCACCTACGCGGATCTTGAAGGGGCTGCCTGGGATGTGACTTCCATTAAAACGGACATCGATGGAGTGAACGCCGTTCTCTCGTGGAATAAACCGTATCGCATGTTTATCTGCACAGACAGATACAGTATTGAATGTCTAGGTCTTGGGGAGTTAACATGCTAATTTGATTTACATAAACATTCCTAGATGATTGGCTATCAAACAATCTCTGCCCTTTTATACTTGGTGAAATTAAGGTTCTGCTCACCATTGTCTAGTTCAGTGATGTAACACTCTTCCACTGCTCCAGAGGGTGTGTGCACCTTAGCCTCGATCGCCCCTCTCGCTCCGTTCAGCTGCACGGCAAACGAGGCCTCTTGATTCACCTTGAGACCCATTTCCTGCAGAGAGAGAGAGAGAGACAAATAATAAAACAGCGTTAGCCAATCAAAATCTCACTCTCTATATCACGATAATCTAATTATGATTTGACCCGTAGTGACCAAATAACTAAGAACTAACTAAAAACGAACCAAATTTATCAAGCGTGGCCAAATGCTCATGTTAAAGACTGCTGTTTAATTTCAGCAGCAAAAATATGACAAGTTGATTTATCCACAGACTCCAGACCTGTTATTCTCCCGTCATGAAACAGCACAACGCTGTTTTAGTCATTTTACACACAGTCTAGAAGGTTCAGCAATCGATGGCCTAGAAAATACGAACTGTTTTTGTACGTCAGGGTTGAGTGGCTTTTGAAATATTTGTCTTGCCAAGCACAGTCGCCCCAAAACAGCTTACCAGACAAAAGACTTAAACCACAAAGGTCAGCGTAAACACGTTTGCCAAAACTCAAAGCTCATTTTTCACACTGAGATGTCCCCTCAAAAAGAGAAACTGCGAGTACACTTGTCTCGTCTCACGATAAGTTGTGAGAACTTGGTTCTCTGCTCTCCGTCAAGACCTCTTACATGTGTGTGTGTGTGTGTGAAATCACTCACTTGCAGGCTGGTGACGGTGAGCAGACGGGCGTCATCTGACAGTGATGCAATGGGAACGATGAACGGGCTGTCTGGGATGTGTTCATCGTTGAATTTGATCGACACCTCGTAATCGCCTGGTTTGGAACACATGAATAAGAAAATGTAAGCAGGACCGAATGACATGCTAGTGGGTTTTGGGTTTTGTTAATTATTTATACAGTTTTGTAAGCATTCCACCTACAAAGCAAAACAAGGCTGAAATTAGCATTTCTGTTTCTTACCAGGTTCTTGTACCACGTAGGCCACCCCGCAGGAACCGTCCTTCCTGTCTTCAAAGGTAATCTCGGCTTTGCTGGGACCCTCCACAGCTATGGACAGACCACCAGCTCCGGCCTCACGGGTCCAGATACTGAACTCAGCTAAACATCACACAAACACACAGATACAGAGGTTGAGTCAAACAGGCTCTCAACATGGCGCCCATGCTTGGCAGAATAAAACAGCTGTTTTTTACCCTAGCTGATAAAACTGTTTTGGTAATAAAAAGTTTTCCTCTGTAAAAAACAAAAGCAACATTTTTATGAATCTTCACACAGTTTTGTTCCATACTAAAGTTTTTATTTTGGGTGTATTGTTTCTTTAAAGGCCCCGGATAAACGTTGCCTAACTTTCCGTCTCTTACCAGGAACTCCTGCCACTCCTCTGTCCAGTCCAGTACCACCAGCTCGAACCTTATGGGCCCCTCCCTCTCCCAGAGGCCCCACGGTAAACTGGAAGGGGCTGCCAGGCACATGTTGGCCCCTGTATTTGACGTTGACAGTGTGAGGGCCCATTTCTTGAGGCACAAAACGCACACTGTAGGTGCTGTCCTCTCCTTCTATGATCTCGGCGTCCTCCGTCTTACCGCCTGGACTCGTCACCTGCGCCGTCATTTCCTGAGTACCCGACTCACCTGAGAGAGAGAGAGAGAGAGAGACTTATGTAAGACATTTCTCAGGCGTTTCTTCTATAAAATCTGTTGTTTGGCCGGGTTCGCTCCAGAGCTGAAGACTGCTCAGATTTTCCTTTCACAAACGTCTGCCGTGGCAAGGCTGCACTCACTCCCAGTAAAAACCTCATAAACACACACACAGTGACATCATCCCACAATACATACAAAACTCAAAACACACACAGCATTGCGAGCACACACACACCCTCTGATTGTCGGGCCTGGACGCCACTGAAGGAACCCAGGTTCTCTCTGCCCAGGAATCCACCGAAAACATCCCTGAAGGGGTCACCCCCCACTTGGGTGCTCTCCTCCACCCGCACCTCGCGCTTGGTCTCCCCCGCACGGGTCTTGCTGATCTCGGTGCGTTCCGTGCGTGTGTAGGTGTGGCTGCTGCGGGTAAAGGTTCGAGTGAGCCGCTCCTGGGCGGACACCATCTGAAACCAGTTCCCTACAGACGAGGAACCCACAGAAAGAGGAAAAAGGAAAGAGGTGGAGGAAGGAAGAAGAAAGCAAGTGATGAATAAGGGAAAATGGGAAATGCACGCATGCAAGTAGAATGGAAATCAACTTTTATTCATTCCCTTGTTTTCACAGAGAAAAATGCTCTCTGATGAGTCTCGCTTTCTATACGATTCAAGTGGCTATATTGACATGGTAGAAAAGCAACAATAATGTTGGCAATAATACACATTTTAAATTCATATAACGTTCAGGAAGTGAGACAGGAAGTGACACGTGTGACAGCGGCAGTCCGTGAGAGCCAGGTGGAAAGAGAGATAGCGACAGAGAGACAATAGCTTGGCACTCCCTTCCCAAAACCTCATTTTTTGTGGTTCTTTTGCTACCCTCTCGTTTACCTGAGGTAAAACTCCTCACCTGGAATCTTAAGGTTGAGGTCACAGGTGCTGCCCACTTTGGCAATAGAGGGTGCTTGTCTTCTTCTGGTGATGCTTTCCTTCATTCTTCCCTCACCCAGGACCTTCACCGTAAATGGACTTCCTGTAAAAATACACCAAAACATAGAGTTTGAAATGGCCGCCCACCTCAGAAAGACTTGAAGAGTCTCAATGTTGAGGGCAGTGATGTACCTGGTACGTGTTGATCTGCAAATTTGATGTTTATGATGTAGGTTCCAGGCTCGGTAGGGCAGTAGGTCACTTTGCACGTTCCATCTTCCACATCTGAACAGTTAATGTCTACTTTGCTAGGCCCCTCGATGGAAAGACCCAGACCTCCATAACCTAATGTATGGATCAGAACCAAGAGGATTAACTATGTATTAGGCTGGAGCTTTACAAGACAGAGTAAACGGTTCAAGCTGATAGGACCCGGCCAATGAACCCAGTGGGATCCAATCCACCAAACACACATGGTTAATACAACTGTGTTTTCATACACGGGTCATATACGAGAGAATTTTATTCACCTGCGCTCCTGGTGTCCACAATGAATTCGGCCACTTCAAAAGTGTGTCCTTCAACCAGCCCTTTCCCAAACACCTTCACCTTACTGGCGTCTCCGATCTCCGACTGGCCCACCATGATCTTGAAGGGGCTGTTGGTCACATGTTTTCCGTTCTTCTTCACACTGACCACGTGTTCGCCCGCTTCTTTAGGCGTGAAAGATATTCCTAAGAGCAAACAGTAACCGCATTTTTTAGTTCAGATTATTCGTATGGCATCATCATCATATCCAACAAAAAAGAATGGCTTCGGGGTTCGGCTTTACATCAAAAGCCTTCTGTGAGAGTCGATTCCCTTTGAAATTTCAAGAAAGAGCTCTTAGTCTCCAGCTATCTGGAGGAACACTAGCATCACCACTTCAAAACGTTTTAGCGTTTCATTGCTGACAGCAGATTTTGATGCTTTCTTGTTCAAAAAATTCTAGAGGATTTTGCGTGTCCTCAAACTTACTCTTATGGCTCCTAAAAGTGCTACAATTAGTGTGCTGTCAGCAAAACAAAGTTTCTACCTAAAGAGTAAGTTTGTCATTTGATGGTCAATGACCGTGTCTAAATGAGTGTCCCAAACACTGCCCCCATCTTCCACTGTTTGGCCAAAAGCGACGTCCCACCCCAAACTCCTGCCATTTGTTATACTAATATCACTATGTCAGGAAAATGAACCACAAACATTGATGACTCATCATGTTCACAGGGGCGTATACAAATGTTTGGCCAATGATATGCTGAGGGGGCCGGCTGATGGTGTCCCTCACCGATGTGACGGTTGGGCAATCTCTTCAGCAGACAGGGTTCTTCGTTTCCAGACGGAGCTCTGATGGTGGCGCTGAGAGAGCTCAGGTCCGTCTCTGTGATCTTCAGAGAAACATCTGTGGCCGTGCCCACGTTCAGCTGAGACGTCCTCATGGAATCGTCGCCTTTAACGAGAGCGAGAAATGCGAAAGAAATACAGTAAGAAAAATACAGGTGAGCTAAAGAAAGCTGGAATGAGAAGAAAAGAGAGAAAACTATAAACGCTTTATTAGGATGCATAAATTATTTATCATTTAGCCTTTTAAAAAACGTCATTAAGCCTCAGGAGGCATCTTGTGCTTAGTAGGAAACTAATATAATTATCATATGATATAATTTTAGCTCATTTTAACTTTAATCATAACCAGATTAATAAAAACTAACTTTCTCTGAATGGGTGCAACCCCAGTTCTGTTGCAGAGAGCAAAGTGCTGAATGAGAGAAGCAGAGGGGAAACAGGCACTTCCTGTTACTATAAACTCTTCTAACGTGCCTCCTGTTTTAGAAGCACCGTACAGTTGCGGTTCTGCGGTTAACATCTCCAGGTGTGAACACACACACACACACACATTTAACACGCGTTCATATTTATAGGCTTTTACAATCACACACACTTACTAATTTAGTGTTTCCGAGACATTTTAGAGAGACATAACTTTGCCCCCTTCGTTCTTGCTCATCCTCTTGCTCTCTCCATCACCCCTCCTCTCTCTCTCTCTGTTTCTGTCTCTCCCTTTTCGTTTTCTCTCTCTCTCTCTCTCTCTCTCTCTCTCTCAGTGTCTCTCTCTCTCTTACACTCACACATGTACCTGTGATCTTGGCTGTAAAGGGGCTTCCAGCAATGTGTTTGTCATCGAACTTGACGATTATGTTATAGTCTCCCGGGGCTGTTGGCAGGTAGGACACAGTGCAGGTGCCATCCTTATTGTCCTTGCAGCTGATTTCTGCCTTAGAGGGGCCTTCCACTGCCAAAGACAGACCACCTGAGACAAGAGCAGACAAGATGAGAACACAGATACGGAAGTTTATGCTTTAGATGTCGGTCTAAGCGGGTGATTCTTGGCAGAAAAGCAGCAATGTGGCCCAGAATTCATGCTGGTAAGATCTGGCAACATGCAACTCAAGTAACGTTTCTGTGAGGCTGCGCGTGCGTTTTACCTTCTCCTGCATCCTTAGTGACGATGGTAAAGATGGCCGGTTTGTTGACCGTGCCGTGACTCAGACCAGGACCGTATGCGTTCACATG